>VWZS01007512.1:195059-366394 GCA_013397075.1 Rhabdornis inornatus
TTTTTTTGGTCATAGCATCTATGCCCAGACAGAATTTTAAGATTTTGACTCCTTTTGCAGGTTACTCCGTCGCCATCCAGATACACTGAGCCTCTGCCATCTGCTCAGGATCACACTGTGAACACCTCTGCTCACAGAGAATCAATACTTCCCCCAGTTTATAATGTGTCTGAAATCAAGCCCCTGAGTCCAGTTGTCAATCCTTTCTTTGGTGGAACTGCTACTGAAGATCACCAGCCAGCTGTGTGGCAAACACAGGTGGCAACAACCCAAAAAAGTGAGTAATAAATACTGTCTGCAGATACCGGATAGCAAGTCTGCACCAAAAAAAATTGATGAGCAAAACCCACTCCATCTTCCAATATAATTTAGATTTTATTACTTTTTGTATTTCTGGGTGCTCTGTCTACAGACATCACACACAGTCAGAGCCAGATTTTCAGACTCAGTTGACACCTTTGGGTACCAACTGCATGCCTAGGTATTTAAATAGCAGCTTGAGTCTTGCATCAGGATTTAGGCAGTCTTGTTTCCAACTGATCCTGTATTTTTTTAGGACTGTTCAGGTAAGTCAATAATGGAAGTGAAATTTGGCCAGGCACTATAAGAAAGAAAACAAAAGGGACGCTTTTCCTACAGAAGGAGGCACTTCTAAGATAACATAACTTATTCCCAGAATCCAAGCTAACTTTTACTGATGCTCTTTCAGATCCAAGGTGCTTGGAACCTATGAAACCAGGGGATTGTTGGAACTACGTGGTGAAATGGTATTATGAGAAGAGTAGCAATTCTTGTGCCCAGTTCTGGTATGGAGGTTGTAGGGGTACCAACAATAGATTTGAAACAGAAAAAGAATGTCAAGAAACCTGTGTTGATTGATGAATAAGTAAGTTGTCTCCTCCAGATCCTCCCTTAATCACCTCTTTTCCTGCTTATGTTTTATTTTACGTTAATCAAAATTCAGTTTTCCTTTTCAACTCATAGCCTATGCAGTCAATATCACAAAGTTCTTCTGCAATTTCTTGCAGTCACTCCTTTTCTTTGCTACTTTACTACTGGCACTTTAGGGGAACAAAATATTGTCACCAACTCCAACTTCATCACCTCCTTATTTACTCCCTTCTCTAGATCACTTACTATCTTGAGTAGGACAGACTGTGGCATCCATCCTTCAGTGGTGTCTCTCCACTGACCATTTATCCCCTTTTCTTGTTTTATTCTTTTCACAACTTACAAGACTGTCCCTCTCAAATCAGTTAATTTTCCTTTGGGGAGGGACCTTACATTTTGGAAATCCAGTAAGACAATACTGACTATCTTAGATCTGTATGCTTAGTGAGTGAGGCATGGCCTTCAGAGAGGTTACTTATCAGTAGTGCATAACTGCCTTTACAAAAGCCATATAACTCATCCCAAATAACTTGCATTAAATACTATATTTCAACTTTCAGTACAGGAAAATTTTATTGAACTGCAGAGCGTGTTTTTCAAAACTTTTCAGAAAAATGAAACCATTTCTTATTTATTCTAGAAATTACTTCTGTTGGGAACCTTTGAAGCTGGAAATTCATATGTAATGAGGAAGAACTGACTGGGAAGAATCCAAAATGATATGTTATCTTGGAATTATTACTGCTGTGCTTTATTTCTTTCCCCATTATGGTCTGCACATTAACCAGATTCCTGTATAATGTATCTTAACTGCAACACCATAGCAGTAACTTGCAATCACACATACACACACAGGGAGATATCTTTTCCCTCCAAATTTATAGTAACTTGATACTACTTCACATGGGAATAATGAGATTCTATTTTTAGAATCAAAATGTCAAAATTGTTCACACTTAGTTTTTAATGACTGAGGTCTCTTAGTCTCGTGGAAGAATAAAATATGCTCTAGTTTTAAACAATAGTAAGTGGTTCCTGAAATTAGCACTCTTAATATAGCGTTTAGAGACATAAATAAACATTTCCATTGATTAGAGTTCCTCTTTGGAATATAAGTAACACAGCCATGGGTAATCAGAGAGGGGTTTTGTCCATTATTAAAGCACACTTGCATTGACATCAATATAATAATTTCAATTATAGAGGTTGGACTTTCACTTAGAATTGCACTAAAAACAGGGTTCTTCATGTCCTTTAGGCTAGTCAGTTTCAATTTCTCAGGGCCTCTGGGTTTTAAAAAAAAGAATTATTTCACTCTAACACTCTAATATATGCTACTAAACTAAAAAAAGGGAAAAGCACTGAAATATGTATATTAATATGTATATTAATAATGAAAGATATCCTTTCTACTTTTAGCCATAACCCTATATGAGCACATTGTTAAAACTGAAAATGACAAACATGATTAAAATGGGAAGTGATACCTGATAAAGAGTCAAGCATCATTATTTCTTTGTAAACAAAAGAATAGAATCTGCACAGGCAGTATGGACAACTCTTGAAATGTTCAAACAATTTCTTGCACAATTTGTAAATAAATGACAGGATGTACTTTGTAAAATGAACTTGTTTGCAGAAAATAGATGCAAACCTAATTCTGTGGAAAGCTGTGTTTGAAGTAGAATTTAAAATTTTAAAATATTTTTTCCCAAAAATCTGGCTTTTTAAAATAAGTTTCAAGTTCGAAATGGAAAAAAAACTAAGTCGAGTCCAGAAAATATTCTGTTCTTATACTCAGAACTAAAATGATCATAATATACTCTTAATAACATGATAATCACTCAAAAAACCTTCGAGGGCACAAATAATTTCTGTATGACATGGAAGAGTAAAACTGCAAGGTATTACCTTGTCCTATGCATACTATGAAGATCCCTTTAATCCTACCAGGAGCATTTTACATTTAGTTGCACCTGGAAACTCACAGAGAGAGAGAGAGACTAGGAATCTGCAAGACCTTTCAAATCTGTTCTAATCTTGTGTGCTTGGGGTGGGATTAGCTGTGTGTTCAGCTCCAGAGCTCCAGACAACGAGATACATCTGAGAAATACTGAGGATAATGAGTTTGAGAATGAATGTGAACTTGTAGGTTATAGTTGTGCAATATTTTCTGTAATGTTTAGTGAAAACCTTTCTGGTAAAGCTGACAAGCTTTAGTAGGTACAAATACTGACATAATTTGTTAACAAGGTTATAAAACAAGCAGTTACTCTTTAACATGCATACAAGGACTAGTTTTAATGCAGTTAAACCAGTGTTATACAAAAGACCGCTGCTTTATTTCCCACTTTCATGTAGAGTTGACTAAACCTTTCGTAGCAAAGAGGGAGAAGTGAAGGCTATAAGGTTGTTTTAAAAGTTGTATGCTGTGCAAATCAGATTATCCTGAAATGAGCCTCCTTTTCTGCTCAGGTCTTTCTGTGTATTTCCAGACTGCAAACTCTGAATGTATGCACTGATATTTAGTAAACCATGGAAAAGCACAAAAATCCCTCCTGAAAGGACTCTTCCTTAAATCTGCATCAGCAGTGACTGGCTCCCGTGTCTCCTCACCCCGCTCTGCTTTCTTAAGAGTGTCATGGGGCAATAAACCAGGAGAGGGCCCTCCTTGCCAACATCCACTGTTTTATTCCCGACTAGCATAACGTCATACAAGATCATTGCTGAGAGCATTACAGTTTTCACTGGCAAACAAACCCTTTATTTTTGTCATGGGCAAATTTTAAAAGCAAGAACAGTTTAATCCTTAAATCCTTAAATCTTCTGCTAGACCGGGCCAAATGCTAGAAATCATAAAAGCTAAGAGTAGTGAATAACAGAGACTTTTCTATAGAACTGATCATTATAAGAGAAATTCTTTTTCTGGCATCCTTTATTCTAAGAGTTCAGATAAAGGCTCAGCAAATTAACAGGAAAATAGTGCTCCATTTTCTCAGCATAGAACAGCAGCAGCTTTTCACTTCAAGAAGCTCTACCAGTCTCTTGTTCACAACTATCAAATGGAATTCATCTTTTGCCTTAACCCAGTTCACTCACTGTCTGTCCCTAGAACTCATTCAGGCATTGATATTCAGACATTGAACACTGCCTCTGCATTGACCATCCTGCTGTCTGCACTCCTCTGTTTCCGTTACATCTTCAAATTTCCTCTCTGTTACCCTAAATTGACTGAAGATATGCAACGTTTCCTGCACTGCAGTTTTGAACATCCTCAGAAAACTGATGAACATGTTTCCTCATGTGGAAGTTGCCATCAAAGACATTCCTTGGAGGGAAAAATGGAAAGAAAAAGAAAATGAAAGAAGAAAAAGATGAATTTAAAATAATGCTATTGATAGCATGGCTGACACCAATATCCACATTTGTAAAGAAACATTTTATGAACACCCTTCCCAAAACTTGCAAGGGCATCACAGCATGGAGTTACAAGAACGTTCTCACAGGTAACATGATGATTCTTTTTTATTAACAAAAACAAATAACTACTCCTCCTCCTCCACCCCTCAGTGAAAGGGCAAAGCATCCATGGGCAGATGTGTGGCTCAGGACACCCCAGCTCTACTGGCAAGTAGAGCAATTCTTTTGCTGACACGTGAGAAACCATAGGTTCAGCACTGAGATCTTAGACATTACTGTTATTCCTCCTGCAGCTTCTTATCAATCATTCTTTAGAATCATTTTTGTCTCCCTAGGCTGACCTTTTACCTTCCTTGTTGTAGAACTCTTGTAGGTGCTGCTGAAGCCATGCAGCAGCAGGTTTTGAAATTCCACAGGCAAACATAAGCAGACATCTCAGCTACCATACTTGGTAGATAGACAACGATATATGAATTATAAATTATATTTGGTTACTAGAATTTTTGCTTGAGACTGCGTTAAATATAAGGGTCTTTACTTCCAAGAGTGTTATTATATCTTTTCATGAGACAAAATCAGTTCTTAGCTTCAGGGATAAGTGAAACTCAAATTTTGAGCCAAATGCTACTGAAGAGTGACTTTGTTTCCTAACTAGGAATATGTAGAAATTCAGCCAAATGGCTAAGGCTCTGAAAACGTAATCCATAAAGATTTTCTATTTTGGCATTCCAGTGTATGCAAGACCTATTTTAGAGCAATTTTTAAGACAAAAGAAGGAGAGCCCATTGTCCCACAATCCCTGCTTTTAGCAGCTGTAATTTCCCTATATGTGGACAGGGAGGGAGAAGGGAGATTTTTTGCATTTTATTGGTTTGGCAATAGGGATCACCAACATCTGGCATGGTAACAATAGGACACAAAGAAACCATTTCTTATTTTAAGAAGAGTAGTCAATAAGTGCTTTGACAAGAATAAATCTGGCAAGCATGAGCTCAACATGTGAGTAAAACCCCCAGTTTTGGATTAGTTTTAAAATAACTCAGCTAATCCCAAATGCTGCTGGAATTGTTTTGCCTGGTGCTCCTGTCTCAGCACCTTAAAGCTTTCAAGACATTTAAAAAAACCTGCCAGAGCAGTAAATAAATGATCAACAAATTAAAAAGGCCCCAAGGATGTGCCTTCAGCAGCAGGGGTTGGGAAGAGGGGCTGCAGGGGAGAGATGCTCAGCACTGGAGAGCATGAATTCAGAGGATTTCAGAGATTTTGTGGCCTGGTTGCTGCTTGCTGCCCCTGGGGTGCCTTGGGCTGGCTGAACACACAGGCATGGGTGTGGGGATGGAGTCTGGGTACAGATTTTTCCATGGAAAGCAAATAGTTAGTAATTCTTTTGAATTGCATTCATGACATAATTGGCAATTTCAGCTACTTCTTACTTCATTCAGGGCAACTCCCTAGTGCATCATGTTTTCTCAAAGGATAGTTTCTATCAGTCTTAACTACATTGTAAATTAATAGGTAAGATATATTTCTGCTGACCAGAGAGGCAGTATTTTCAAATTAACATATAATGAGATTCACATATAAAATCTGGGTTTGAAGATTAATATTTTCATTTCAAGGTCCCTCAGAGAACTACGATTGGATGTTTTTAGTCAGCACATCACGTAACTGAACAGATCATAAGTGACTTGAGGCAAAGGCTGCCAAAATACACAGAATCTGTAATAACTGGAAAATATACTGATGAGGGCAGTGCTGGAGACAGCACTACATTCTGCCTGAGGGAACAATCATGCTTCCAAGTAGAAATCTTCCATTCTTTTTCCATATGAGCCTAAAATATAGTCAATCAGAAGTCACAGTACCTGCTGGACATTCTAGAGGATACAAGTAAAAGTGTCTGAGTGAAAATCATCCTTTGAGCAGAGTTGTTGAGAATTTAGCAGTCATATGTCAGGCTTTATTGAGATTTTTTTACACTCTCAGTGATGTGTCTCATCTGTTTACTGTTCATAAGCTAGCTGAAGCTCTTTTCTTTTTAAGAGGAGGAAATCATCCAACATAGGTCCCACCAAATAAGTTATAGGTTATCATGGAGTCAGGGTGTTGTACTGGTCCTCAAGTCAAGCATAAGAGAACTTGTCTTGCCAGCAAGAAAATATCCCAGCATCTTAAATGATGCAGCTGCAGTACAGGGCCCCAAAGACCACAGTGTTATCCTGCAGTGCCACCAGGAGGAAAACAACAAAATGCCTCTGTAAAACAAACAGTGAGACATCAACAGGTTTTTAGAAGGAATATCGAAGTAACAACTTCCAAAACTCAGTTCAGCAGCAGAAGCTGTTTAAATTTAAGTAAATTAATGAAAATTAAATGTAAGTTTAACTTACATATTCTACCAGCCACTGCTCCTTGGTCTCCTTGGCAAATTTGTAAGCTGTCTTACAACTGGCTTAACCTGAACATTGTGTAAACAGGATGTTCCACAAACCAGATTCTGAGCATTGCAGGGTCAAGGTATTTACACCAAGCAGGAACTCAGCTGTAAAAAGGGCTTGTATGCACTGTACCATAGTATGAAAGCTAAAGAGCAACATATCCCATAATCACATTGTGAATACCCTTGCAGAACCACACTTCATCTACAACCATTACAATACTGCTGAATCTAGCAGATCAAGGGGAAAAAAAAATCAATCAATCAATCAATCAATAAAACACGAAGGGCTGTAGAGCTCATGAGCTGGTGTCCAAGGTGGCACAGGAGGTCTGAGACAGGAGTAAAAATTTCAGTCTCTGTTTTCAGATTGTGCCTGGATACACCCAGCATGATCCTCCTAGATATAACCTGGGGCACAGGCTGAACCTGCCCCTCCAGTCAGCTCAAACTAGCCATGGCCCAACACGCCCATTCTCTGCAAACCTTTCTGATGTTACAGCCCTGAGAACAAGGCTTCATTCAGAACATCATTTCACTAAGCTCCTCTGTTTTTTTCTTTTTTAATTGGTATATTTTGCACAGGGAAATATTTTTACTTTTATTTATCTTAGACTTTTTTCTGTAGCATCCTGTTCTGTCATGGGAGCCCAGTCCAGCACTGCCTATTTATCACAGCTACAATGGGAGAGGGCAGAATTAATATCAGATCTAGAAATTATTTGTGGTATAAAATTCATTCAAACAGTCCCACCAGGTCATTCTAACCCTCAGGTGTACGTTGACTTTTCACACTCGTGACATGCTAGTAGCATTCCTTGGTCTCCAACTTCTTCATGAGGTGCAAAGAAGGGGCAGACACAGATCTTCTCTGTGGTGACCAGTGACAGGACCCAAGGGAGTGGCCTGAAATTGTGTCAGGGGATATTAGGAAAAGGTTCTTCACCCAGAGGGGGCTTGGGTACTGGAACAGCCTCCCCAGGGCAGTGGTCACAGCGCCAAGGCTGACAAGAGTTCAAGAAGTGTTTGGACAACGCTCCCAGGCACACGGTGTGACTCTTGGGGCTGGTTCTGTGCAGGACCAGGAGTTGGACTTTGATTCTTGTGGATCCCTGCCAACTCAGGATATTCTATGAATCCATGATCTCCACCTTCTCTCAGGCAGTCTACTTTCCAGAAGGTTACCACAGGGTAGCAAGCATTTGTTTGGACATTTCCTCCTGTGGATCTGAACATACAGTTTTTGGATACTGTCTGTGTTTCTTTAACTGTGCTTTCTTAAGCCAGCTTGCTTCCTGCTCTAATACTGTGCAGATGTATTTGTGAAACAGCAATGAAATGCTAAATATCAGCATAATGCTGAACTGAGCATCAAGGGAGAGTGTTTCCTGCCTTGTTGCATTTGTTTCCTGCTCTTTATGCATGTGCTTTTTAAGAATTACAAGTAATTTGTAATCACTGGGCTTAAGTTATACAGAGGTGCTACAGGCCCCACTTTACTACTTCCAAATAGGAAAAAACATTTTTCCTACTATTCTCACATTGCCTATTATCATCATTTTTAACAGCAGCTACTTCCTGGCTGTCAGAGATTAGAAGCTTTTATAATAGAAAAGGGAACTGTGCCAATACCAGGTTTAACCAAGGAAATGCAAGCTCATCATTCAGCAAGCAATAGGCATGGTGATTGTACAGGGACAAGGAAAAGGACCTTTAGACCCATAAACCCCAGTGTGCATTAACCAGGACACAACACTGGAAGGAGGGCAAACTCATCCTGTAGTTAGTCATGCAATCTTAACAGAACAATTCCTTTCCCACATGATGGAAATGGCACAGACACAAAAGATAGTTTAACTACTCTTCTATAATATGGGACTATAAAGAGATGTTTTGTGTAGTGCTATTCAGAATGATAAACAGAACTTTCACAATACCACTGTTCCTCTGGAAGGAAAGGGAGAATGTGAAGACTCATAAAGGGTGAGATGGGCATGATCCAGCACTGCTGATGGTCAGGCAGTGGCTCTCTGGGCTGCAGATAGGAGCTGAATGCAAAGCAGCTGCACGGATGAACAAGACAAGACATGGGGGAGCTGAAGGTAAAACATGGAGATGATGCCTTGGGTTTTAGCTTTTATATTTTTCAGAATCTCTGCTGTTTAGTGTGTAACTCTGAAACTTCATATTAGGTGTTAGTAAGTTCTCTTCACAGGGTAGTTAGACAAAACAGTCCCTTCCTAACTAGAGAATCAAGGACAACTGGTACCCAAAAAGGATAAACAACAGTGAGGGAAAGGGGGCAAGCCAGGGGGCTGAGACTTCATAGCCTGGGGCTGTGGTTAGATAATTGACCCCAATATGTGGATGAACCAAAACTTATAAAAGTGTAAAAACTCGTGACCAGGATCCATCTTTGATTTGGCTGTAGCCCTGGCCAGGCTCTTGCACTGCCCAAACTGTATCCTTTCAATAAATACCTGTTTTATCCCTTTTACTCTGTCTAGTCTCTGTTCCAGGTCAGCCTTTCCAGGCATCAGAGGTGCAAAACATATGCAAAGCTGACAAGACATTTTTAGGATTGTAGGATAATTCAGGCAGGAATAGACCACAGAAATAATCCAATCCATTCAGGATTCCTTCTCAAACAAGAGTCAACTACAAGGTCAGGTTGCATTACTCAAACTTCTATACTCCTGCATACAGGCCAATATCCTAGGGAAGTGAGAATCACCCTCAAACCTGACCCCTGTGAACAGTCCAAAGCTCCCGAGGGCAGTCAGGGGGAGAGGTCAGGCAGGTATTAAATACAGAATGTGCTGACTGCAGCAGGAAGTAAGAAGCACTGCAGCTGTACAGAAAACCCACTGTGAAGGTGTTCCCTTAATGAGGTGCTCCTGCTGAAACATTTTGGAGTTCAGCCATCCGGGCACATTACAAAAGTGTGAAATCAAAAGGGATTGTCCTCTCTTCAGCCATTTTAGAATCTCTCCACTACTGATGACTAGCATGAGACATTCACATTCCTCATCCCACCATTTTCTTACCTTATGCTCATCTGAGAAACAATACTCCTACCTACACAATTATATATTTAAAAGTCAAAGGACTAGGTGGTCCAGCTGAACATATATAATTAACCTTTGTTTAACTGCAAAAGCCATAGGAAACCTGCTAATGTTTTTGGTTCATTTATATGCTGCAACAGCTTTCTCAGTCTCTCCTGGGCCTAGACATCTAGCCCACAAATATGTGGCTAATAGGACACAGCAAATTTTTTCCAACCATGCATTCATGTTGTTTTTTCTTTTCATGCTGTTAAACATTTGTAATAGTTTCCTCATTTTGCCCTGATGTGAGGAATAAAATTCCTAGATGCTACATTTAAGAGAAACTCTTGCTCCCTCCACTTCTTTGAGGCTCACAAGGACTGAGAGTTCAGGGTGGCAGCTCACCACCAGTACCTATGGATCTTTTAGAAAGCTTTTGCTTTTATAATATGCATAAAATCTACAACTCTCAAAACAAACTCACAAAACAAAACAAACAAAAAAATTCAGCAACACTGAAACTATTTGCTTCAAAGACCAGATCAAACCAGAGAGCCACCACACATCTGTAAGGCTCTTGTTCTCAGTTGGTATTGCTGACACCCCTTGAACTAGAAGTGCTGGCCAACACATGGACTGGCACAACTGGGAATTTTGTGCAATTTCAATAGGTTTATATGAAATAATCAAGGCTCTGTGAATCTAACCTATTCTCCTTGAGAAAGTACTAGCAGTTGTACAATTACTAATGGGACTCAAATGCTACTTTTGTATAGTTTTAAAGCAAGAAGATAGAGCTGATGGATGAGACTTCTCCCACTGGGAACAGTACAAATTTGTGAATATTCAGATCTACATTTAATAAGACAACTTCTATGCTTGATAAGACAATTTCTGCATTTAGACATCATAAAGCTTACCCAAAAAGAAGACATGTCCAGTGCCTTTTGGGAAATATTTCCTTGAAGGATTCTGAACAAGATAGATGAAATGCAGCTTTGGAAGCTGGCAAAGATAAAGTGCATAGAGCCCAAGCTGGCTGACAGGGAAATAGTTTAAAAGCAGGATGCTGTTACTTAGACTGACAAATGATGTTTTAATCTGGGTAAACAGACACCACCTATTCTCTGCATTGAACTGGAATAGGAACAAAGGCTTCATTGTCAGCTTCTGAACAGCAGTTTGTTTTTCTAAATGATGTTTCAAAATTTGGTTTAGATATGATTACCCTACCTGTCCTTGAAACACTAACCCTATTTCAGCTATGATTTCAATAGACCCTGCAGTGGAATATGTGAAACCTGCTGTTTTCAATGGTAAATGGTCAAATGCTGGTGAAGCACTCTCCTGTGCCGGGAAAAATTTCAGACCCTCAGGTGAGCTTTTTATTTGATTTAGGATTAATCCCTGCAGAGTGCTCATCTGGATTAGAAATCTAGGAAGGATATAGGCTCCAGTTTACAGCCACATCCTCCACTCGAGAAATAGTCAGAGAACAGACATTTAACAGTACTCCCACATTTAGAGTAATTAGATTGAATAAAACGTTCGTTTAAAAAAATTAATTAGAGACATATCTATTTGTTTTCATTTCTGCCAAATACTTGCTTGGCCTTAAGTTAATATTTATGTTAAATATTATACTCTCCATCTCCAGGGGCAGGAAGCAGGAAGCCAGCACTTAATAGCACAACATTTGAGTGATTCCCAGTTAAGAACTCACATGGGACAGTGAAAGAAAAACCCCAACAAAAACCATAGTTCAAGGTTTTAAGGGTGCAGGGTACTAATGCACATTAATTCCTAAATCTTTTTTCTCAGTTCTTTGACAGAGGAGTAAGAGTCAAAACCTTGACTCCTGAGACCATGCAGGATCCAAATCTGCCAGAGAACACTGAAAGCACAGGGTGGAAATGGGAAGTAGCACCACCAGAAGGCTGATACGGTTCTTTAGGTGATTGAAGCTATTGATAAAGCTCCTTTCCTTGCAGTCACTTTGAATTTTATTCTAGGAGGAGAAAGGAATGAGAAGGTGCCAAGGAGATGCTGGAAGCCAGGTTAGAAATTAAAAGAAGCAAAGCAGCCTTTTTGACTTCAAGAAGCCAAAGTGGTGGGTTCACAGATGTCAGTTTGGTGCTACATAACTGAAGAACAGTACTGCAGACTTACATACCTAGTCAAGTAAAGCAGCGTTTAAATGAAATAAGTAAGCTGCTCACATCGACTTTTGATGAAACAAACACTCCTGTGAAACTCCTATCTCTATTCAAATACAAATTTCAAACTCTATTGCCATGTAGTCATCTTTCCAAAAGACTCTTCACCTCTGTGCAAAAGTGAAAAATAAGATAGTGACTTCAGCAACGCTCAGAAGACAATTGGAAAGCTCATGTTCCTTTTCAGACAACATTGCTACAAATAATTCCCTCTCCCCACAAATAGCTGCTGGAATCTCCAGCCAATCCACCTGTCCATCCTACCAAACTGAGAAGTATTTTAAGCACTAAATGATAAAACCTGGTTCCAACTCTTGCTTTGGAAGTGATTTTCTTTAGGCTGACTTTAAACCTGTTGTAAGTCTGTAAGTTTACTGCAGACAGGTCTGTCTGTGGAATCATACATAGCCTTCAGCTCCAGCTGCTACCATGTACTCCTCGAATAGCACTTTGCAGATCAGGTAGTGCAACTATTGACAGGAAAAGAAAACTAAAAAGAAGGGAAAAAGATGGGAATGTGTAAAAGACAAATCACACCTCCAAAGAAGGGAACACCTTAGCTATGGCAGAAGAATTAACGCTTTCTTATCCCCATAGGTGTGTAACACAAAACTAGACAACGCTTTGGTCAGTACAGTTCAGACTCCAGAACTCAAGGCTTCAGACTTCCTAAATAAAAGAAAGCTTACAGAAGAGCATTTTTGGGGGAGGAAGGAAAAAAGGGACTGTACTTGTAGTATTGCAACAAAGGAAGAGCATTATACACAACAGAACAAGGAGCAGAAGAAGTCTGAAAAGAAGAGTTAGAAGGAGAGTGTGTGGGGCACAGCTCAAAACCACATTGGGTCCAAATTCCAGTGACAACAAAACAGACACAGAATTAGCCTCCCTGCAATGTTCTTTTTACTACCCAGTGACAAGAACATCTTTACAGTTTATTTTTATTGGCATTTTAAGAAGTCTTGAAGTCTATATATTAGAAAGCTGAAAAAAAAATGAAGACCTCAGGCTCCATTTCTGAATTAAATAACCAATTTCCCTTTAAAAATGCCAAATATCACCCTAACCTAGAAGTGAGATCCCACGATCCATCTGTTTTCCCAAGTCTGTGTTAAATTTCTTTACATGTGGAACAATGAAAATGTTCACTGCAGAGCTCTGATTTTCTCACTTACTCCTCATATTGTCAGAAAAAGCTCCTCACCACCAGATTTCAGGAACCCATGGAAAGACTTCATTAAGGTGAAACATTGTCAGAAAGGAAGAAAGGCCATTAAACATTCAGGAGCAAGAGCTGGAATGAGCAATACAGAGGCTTATCTTCCCTGCAGCTTAGAACAAACTTAGCAGTTCCTGGGTGTAAAATGTTTACTTACTTTTTAGCTGGCACTAGTGCACAGGGAAGAGCTCTAGGAAAATTCCCTTGAGTGAAGCTTTCTGTGAACTGGCTATGAGAGCTTACCATCATTTATGGACATTTCCCTGTGCCTACAACCTCCAATAATCAAATGGGTGAGTCTGTTATATATTAATATTAAAAAAACAGACCTAAAAAGCAAGCAAAGCACACCCACACTTGTGAAACAGTTTTTCTCCAGAGTAGCAGCTGTAGCTTGTGCTTTGCTCCAGCACTTGCATTGGCCTGCAATGTACTGGATGTAGTCTGATCCTGACAATTTGAAAGTTACAGCAGCAGCACCACATAAAAACATAACCTTCGCCTGAAACTTGAGAGAAGCTTTTATGGTTGTTCAATTGGCTCTTGTTCCCTTAAATATCCCAGCTTTTGAGCTCAGTTAAACTGGTTGTCACCCGTTTCCTGCACTTTGAAATGAAACAATTAATCCAGGTTAATAGTATTAGCAGAGTGTATTACAGTACTTAAGGTAATGACACACAGCTGTACTGTGCTTGTGCCAACACCTTGTCCAAAAATCAGCGTTCCAGATGTAAAGACGCCTCCCAGCTGCCTAAGTGTCAGGGCTTTTACTGCTGAATGCTGTTCTGCACAAACATTTAGGTTAGAAAGCACAACTCTGAAATCTTAACAGTCTTTATTTTTCAGAAATAAGAGATTCACTGAAAGAATAAATCCTTTTTTTAAAAAAAAAGGTGGTTAATTTTGAACAGTTTTGCTTTGTTTCTGAGGTATCAGTTGTAGTCAGTTCACTCAGAAATCTGTAATAATACAGAGACACTGAAGAATCAGGAAAATGCAGAAACAGCTCCCTGCTTACGTGAATCTGGTACTAGCACTTACTCATTTTACACTTTAAAAATCTACTATCTTTTTTCTGGGTAGCTTGCTATTTTGTTAATAGCATAAATATAGAATCATAGAATCATAACAAGTGAGAAAAGCTTTTTTAATTTCCTGTACCCACCCTAGAGAAAAAGAACATTTCTATTAGACTAAACTGTGCTGCTATGCAACACCACTAGCATGCAGGAAGGGTAAATGAAGACAGACATGAACTGTGTATGAGATAACTTATTTATTCAATTCTCAACTTAATTTTGATGCTAAAAATTGGTCAAAGGCACTTCAAATAAGGTATTTAAGAAACAAATCCTTATGGTAACCATTCCAGACAAATCACCGACTTTTATCTGCCATTAGGAACACAACTACCTATAACTGCAAAGTGAAACATTCACAGGTATTAAGTGGAGTATACTGTCCAGCAGCAATAGTCAATTCTTTTAGACTATTAATAACATTTGTGGAGTATTTTAAATACAATACGGTAAAACAAAGCAAATTACACTTTCGGAGTTCCACAGAAGATTTCTTGACAGAAAAAGGACAAAACTGCCTTTCCCAGTGGTCCTGTATTGAGGGGTCTATTTTTATCTGTGCGTGCACTATCAGCATCAGTAGCAGGTACAGCAGAGAAATAACCCACACTTTTCTGTCATACAAAGACAAAGCACCCTGCTCAGATAACAAAGCATTTATAAGAGGTCTATCAGCTACTCACTGAAATTTATACTTCTGCAAGCATAACAGAACAAATGGCAACAGCTGAAGAAAAAGTGATGTTTAATATACACCAAAGCAAAACAGAAAGAGTGTCCATAAAGGCAAAAGTACCATGAAAAGAGTTTCCACAAAATGAGAGATGGTATAAATATCACCAGCGTTTAACTTCTTAAATAACACAGACTGCAAAAATGAATTTGAAGTGAAAGAAGACTAAAATTGTTTTTTTTCTGCAAACAAAGATTAATATTCTCCTCTGCAAACAAACACTAATACTCTTCTCTGATTAAGACCAGTGATCAGAAAGTAACTTCTTGCCATTCCCGATCTTTCTGAAGTGAAACCATTTAATACAAGGTTAAAATGTTACTCTGTCCCAGTAGGGGATATTCCCACATCCAGTGTCTAGTAATTTCAAGAAAGTAGTTCTCAATTTTTAGATGGGCAATTTAAATCGCTATGGTGCCAATGAAAGCTTCTACGTTTTATAAAACTGAGAAACCTCTTTTAGAAACCAAACCACAGAGCAATAATCTGCATGGCCTACGTAAGCCTATGTTGCTGTGCTTCAGGATGTCTCTCCATCTGAAATACAGTCTCCTTGGGCTGCAGAAAATTCTCGAATTCAATAAATACTTTCTCAAAGCACAAAGACCTGAGAGTGAAATAGCAGACTCCTAATATTAGTGTAATATTGTACATGAAAATTACACTAACTGTTCACATTCCAACCTTGTCCACTGAGGCTTCTGAAGGCAGTGAGATAGAAACCAATTATTCCAGAGGTATCAGTTCATGGTTATGGCAATACAATTCATCAGAGAACAACAGGTCTCTGTTATAATCACAGAATGTAAAACCTGATATTTTCTAGTTTGTCTAGATAAAAAAAAAATTATTTGCAGTGCTGTTATGAAAGGCCAAAGAAATAGATTCAGAGACCTATGCACAAGGACACTTTAAAACAAAGAATGGACATTTGAAGAAAAGGCTACTCATTTCTCTGGACAGGCCATCCATTTATCACAAGGTAGTATGTTCTTAGCCTGATTCCCTTCAGAAAGGGAACTTGCTCCTTTACTTTTCCAGTCTCTCTGAGGTCCTGCACATTTTGTGGAAAGGGGTATTCCTGCCCTGCTCTGCTAAACCCACAAGCCTCAGCTGGGCAGCAGACAAGAACTAGAACTGCTGCTGAGAAAAGGCTTCACCCTGAGCTCAGCAGTGGCTGGTTTACCCTATTACCCCAGCAAACAACCTGTGTGGAGCTCAAACATCCTGCTTCCTCCTGTCCACCTGAGACTCACGCTGGATGAAACTGGAAAGCCAGAGACAGGATAGTCAGGACAGTAGGGAACATGAAGAGGAAATGATTTTGCTTCACGGGACAGCACAGGGCAAACATACAACACAAATCTGCAGAAAATATGCAGGACTAGTTCTGCCTGTTGTGGCAGAAAATCTTCAAATCCCCATGGATGAACTGAAGAAAGCAGAAATAAAGGAACTGTACAGTAGTTCAACAGATCTACATGGGCTAAATTTACAAAGAGATTAGGTTGGGATCTTGATTTCATTTTACAACTTCCTTAAGTATTCCTGAATATTTTAACAGCTTGTTTCAACAATGCCATTGGAGTTATCAATTCCATATGGATTTCACAATATGATTGGTTTGTGCTGCATGTAAAACATCTAGCGCACAGAAGGAAGCACCTTTTCAGCATGTTAACATCCACTGTCCTCTGGACAAGCATCCCTCTGACTACAGCAAACTGGAAACCTTTTCCTTTCTTAAACCAATGCAGTTATAATGTTCTACTTAATTAATGTAAAATAAAGCTCGTGTCCCTATCAGTACTTCAGAAGCAGTGCTGCTCATAAAGACCAACAGATTTAACCCTGCAAGAACTATTTAACCAATACTTGATAGAGGAACTCCACCTATATTCAGGCAGAGAAGATGTATGCAGCATTTCAACACCATGAGCTGTTTCAGTAATTACCATCGTGCTGCAGAGCAATGGTCGGAAAGAAAATCATGACTTTACTGTTCGACAACAGAAAGAGCTCCAATCTCCACTAGAACTATCTTTGGAAAAAAAAAATTCCAGTACTTTATGGTAACATCATCCTCCAGGAACAACCTGAAGGGCCAGCAGTAATAAATAAGGCTGTCTGCTACCACTATGTGCCCTTTTCAAAACAATGACTGGAGGTAATTAGGTTATGTCCAGATTCATCAATATGATGAAGGTGAAAAATAACAAAAAGATGAAGAAACTTTTGTTCAAGTGTGGAATAAGAACACTACATGTCACACTTAAATTCCCATTCCCCACACTGCTATTCACTCAATTTGAAAAGGAGAAAACCAGAAAGTTTTATATTAACTCTATAAAACATATATTTGGCCTCTGAAAAAAAAGCAGTAATTAAAACACCGATTTTGTCCCATACCAAGAAAGTGTTTCCAGTTAAAAAGCAGAGATACATATGAAGTAGTGGAAAAAGTTAATGCACTTTGAAAGATTCCTGCATTCAGGCTTACTTACCTGAATAACTACGTACTCCAGCTTCAAAAACAGTGAAAAAAAGAATCATTTAACACTTTGTACTGAAAAAGATAACAAGCAGATACAGAAAATTTTTTTAAAGTGAAGAAAAAAAATGTTCAGAAGAATGAAATTAAGTACTTCAACCAAACAAACTGGCTTTTGTGCAGGCTTAAAATAGGACATTTCTGTATCTGAAATTTTTAATCTCTAGTGAAAATTAAAATGGAAATAAACTAATCAGAATAGTGGCTGAAACCAAGCTGTTACAATGCAACTTCACTAAGATACTATTCTTCCCGGTTTATGTGGCAGGTGGGATGGAAGACAGACCTTGATTTTCAAAAACATCTACCACATGCTGAGAAATGCTAAGATGATTTTTTATATCCATTCAACCAAAATGATAAGTTAACAAAATGGAAAAAAAAAAAAGCCACAGGAAAATATGTAAGCAGCTAGCATCACCTCAGCAATTTAAACCAGAGTAACTGTTTCAGGTTTCTCTCCAGATATTCCTCCCCAAGAACTTCATATTGTTTTGCACTATAGAATTTAAAACTTTGTAAGTAATCCATAGCAATGAATTCTGTTTCTGAAACAATTCAGATAAATCTTGTGGGTGAAATTCTGCCACTCTGTTGTTAAGGTAAAGCAGATTGGAGACTCTAATTCCATGTCTCTGCCTTACTTTTAGGGCAAGGTACACAAAGTAACTTCAAGATGTTAAGAATACTTCAGAAAGGCATCATGAAGTGTTTGACTGGGCAGCATCCAATTTCTAATATTAGAACTGACTTAATGGAAAGGAAATAGAGGAGAACAGGAAAAGGAACAGAAATACTGTACGATCATCTGTGAACCTGTTCACTATGTTTTTTATACAAATTCTTCCAGATATTATTGTACCAGAGCAACCTCCAATTTCACAGCTTTAGGGCCCCAAATCTTTGTAAGCAGGGCTGCAAGGTCACCCTATCCCAAGCAGTCAGAGCCAGTACCAGACTCTGTTGTCCACAGGGTGACAAGAAGTGCTGCCAACTTGATTTTTGAAATAAGAATCACCAGGAGTAATTTCAGTCCACAAGCTTCATGCACAAGTTTGAGGAGACTCTTACTCATTGTACTGGCTTCTTTTTTGTTTTCTCAAAGTCCAATTAGCTCTCAGAAATTTTTTGCTTTAGCTTTTGATTATCCTCCAGTGCTTCATTTTTGCTCTGCTCTTCTGGATTCTTTGACAAATCAGGATTGTACCTATACAAATAACCATATGGACGAAGATGATAAATCAAATATTCCAAATGATACATAGTCACAGAGTCAACATAGTGGAATGAAACTGCTAGATCAGAGCAGCATCCAGGACCCTGAAACACAAAACAAAGCAAAACAATCAGCAAGAATTGCAAAGCATGCCCTGGATTAAAGATCTGGGGAGAATTCAAAGAAATACTTGATTTAATGCGAAAAAATTCACTACCATCAGTCATACACATACTTCAGAAGTTAATGTTAGGCAAGCAAAATGTACCAGACATATCTGCCAAGGCATCTTTCCAAAATAAAGCTGACTAAGTCTTTTGCTTCTGCGATCAAGCCAGTGAAAAAGCTAGCTGCCCTCATTAACATCAGAGGTTTTCTCCTTTTCCATACTTAATTTTTGATGCTGGAGTTTAAACACCACCAAGAAGTAGCAAGCAGGCCTAAACAAGTTACATTTACATATGAAACAATACATACCTATTACTTATGTCAGCATCCTGACAGAATGTATAAGCAAGATGCGTGTGTACCTGCACCTGTATGTGTTGACATATTATACAGTTTGGCAGTATTATCAGTAGCTAACTTCCTACTGATAGAAAGTTGTAACAAGCAATTGCAGAATTTTGTTTGAAATCTCTTGATTTCATTGACATTATTAAGAGCTATAGGATTGTTGTTAACACATTTGTCACGACTTATATTTATAGCTCAAATTCAGCTTTGAGACCACTTTTCTGGAGCATAGTTCTGGAGTTTCTTTTTTCAGCAACTTTGACTGCAGTCTTGATAATATTTTGAATCCAACTGGAACTAAGATTAAATATGTAAGGACACAAGAGAGAATAATTGTAATGTAACTGTCGTTCTTTCAATACTTACTAAGTTTGATCAATATAGCTTGATTTTGATACCAGACGAAGTAGTGTCTACCCAAGCACAGGTATGACAGGACAGGATCACACAGGCAATTTCCATTATGAGTCAGTTACAGATGGAACTCTCCACAGCTCAGCCACCCATGCACTGCAGCCTTAGTTAAAGCTGCTGCCTCCTGACACAGTAAGTATCATACAGCTGGTTTAAGCTACAGAAATGCTTTAGCTGCTGAACACAAGTATAAAAATAGATTGCTGCTTTACAATGAAAAAAATCTACTGAAGAACCAAACTATTTTTTCCAGCTTTAATATGTAAAATATTCCAAATCCTGTTCTTCAATTCTTCCCCTTAATGCTAATTCACACATCACATGCTCACACACATCATAAGATGCACTTGACAAAATGGATTCCAGGTTCCTCAGGACTTACCTCTACAGCAGGATAGTAATTATAATTCCAGTACCAGAATGTTTTTGGTAGGTATCCTCTGATTAAATGATGTTCTGGAACAAACGGATGAAAGGTTTCTCTACCGCTTGTATCCCTAGAATCTCCTGCTTCCACATTGATGATCTCCATGCATTTTCCTAGTGCCAGATCTTCAATAGAGGAACTGTGAGTGCATTTGTTCGTTTTAAATGCAGCAACAAACCTCTTCAGAGCTTCTTTGCTCAGAACATACCCTGCTCCTCCACTCATGTAGCCCTGCTTCACATAAGGCTTAAACCTTCTTCCGAAGTATATTGGTTGTTCAGGACTGTATTTTGAAAGAAGCCACCTCAAATTGTCCAATATAACATATGTATCATCATCTGCTTTCATAAACCAATCAGCATCATCAAAATAATTGTCATATACATATTGAAAAGCTTTAATAGTCTTCCAGTACAGTTGGTCCCTGCCTTCTTTGGTTTCTAGGCCCACAGTTGGGAAGTCTTTATTTTCCTCAGAGCTCATAAAAAGTACTTTATTACAGCGTTGGGCCCAAGTGGCCTTAACGTGTTTGGCTTTCTTTTCTAGATTTTGAGGTCCAGTCATGACCCAACACAGTATTTTCACCTTGTGATACAGTCCTTCTGCAATATTTTTATCCTCATCTAAAAAAAGAGGAAAGTTGTAAAACCATATTAGAAGCGATTGCCAAACAAACTAACAGCAATCTCCCCCCTCCTCATATATTCTGCTTCTAGATGAGAAAAGACATGCAGACAGAAAAGAGGCTTTTACTTCCACATGTACCAGTTAATGAACTCCATGCTAGATTCTGGAAGGAAACAAGCAAGACTATCAAAGATTAAAATTCTTAAAGCTATTTCAATTTCACAAGATAAAGGAGAGTGTAAGAGTCATATCAAAAAGGGTGTCTGTTCAGGGAAGTCTTGACTTTAGCAAACCTTGATTTGTACATAAAAACTACTTGGAGGCAACCTCGTTATGGTCTTGGAAGACTAATGAAAATTTAAAAACAGAATATTTTTGCCATTCACAATGAATACAACTGAATCACTAGAACACAGAAAGGCCAAAAAGCTAATAAGCTCTTTAATATATATTCATGTTAACTAACAAAATCTAATGAATTTTCTAAAACAGCAAAATATGTTTTAAGAATAAAGCCAATGGTAAACCAGAAATAATTTAACAGATTAAGTAATTTAGGATACTATGTAACTACTATTACTGTTGATAACATTTTTTTATTTGCAGCAGTCCAGAAGAATAAACACAGTTATCTGAGGTGTGAAACAATGTTTTTCAAGCTACCAAAGCGTTCATCTCATCTCTCTCAAAGGAACATTTTCACTTGATACATACAGAAAGATTTTAACTAATGCAAAAGAATATTTTATGGACAGTGAAATCTGCATAAGTGGTACTAAAATACTCCTGCTTACACTTTCTGCTGTAATAAAAATGTAAACGAAGAAAACCACCACCATTCAGTAGACCTCAGGAGAAAAAAGTTATTTAGATGTAACCTGAACATGGGGAAACTGAATGAAAATTATTTGTATAAATTCTTGGCAGTGAAGAAGCAGCGTTTTGCAATGCATGAAAAGGGAGGCCATTTGCTAATCAGCCAGGTGTAACAAAATACCTTTATGCTGTCCAGCATCTGCGTTGAAATTCATTTGTCCTTGCAGCTGATTGTTGTCAGTATCTGCTAAGTGTTGACCGTGTGGATCATTGTGAAGAACATGGGGCTGGATCTTAACCTGTTCTTCTAGTATAATGCTGAACAGAAGATAGCAGACGAAAAATCCTATTGCTGAGCCAAAAGTGAAGGTCAGAAGGTTCATCAAAGACTTAGAAGAGGCCATCTCCTGAAGGTGAGACACTGTCAAAACCAAACGAAAAAACATTAGACTTCACACAGAAGTCAAATCTAAAACTATTGGAAGAAATCAAGGACTAAATTTCTGAAAGCAGAGAACTCAGTTCTAGTTCAGTTTCAGCTCCCTTGGGCTTGCACAGAAATTTAATTACAAGAGCAATGCAAATATCAATATAAAATTGTACATCCATTGATAGTGGCTGTACATAAAAAATCTATTAATTATATGTATACAACATTTAAACAAGAATGCATACACTGAAGTGCATTAGCTTTATAAAAATGTAATATATGTACACTTTTTTATTCTCTTCAGCCTACAAAACTGCACTTCAAAACATAATACCTAAGTCTTTTATGAAGCTAAAAGATGATGATCAATGGCAATCTACAGGTCAAGATACAACATGGTCACAAGATGTTCTTAAAACTCCAGCCAAAAGTATGTTACAGGAATCCTTAACACATGTCAATCACAAGCAGATTTCAAAGACTTATAAAAGCAAATCTACTCCCAAAGTAGGGCAGTTGTCCTTATACTTTTAGGAATTAATGAGGATTGACTTTCAGAAAAAAGAGTAAGACAACATGTGAATTTTCATATAGAAACACTCCTTTTTTAAAGGAAGAGAAGAAGAAAGAACATCAGCCTTGAAGCCTCTTCTACACTTCAAAAACTTTGTATCCCGGTATTAAAAACACCCCTTCACATCAGCCACACCCTTGCTACTCAAAAACTAAAGGACTTGGCTGACCATTTTTATTAAATCAAATCACCTATACCTGCACAAAGGGAGTCCGCGTCAAAAACAAGTGTGAATTTTAATATATTAAACACTTGAAAACCAATTTCGAGTTGTTCAGGGTTTTTCATCTTCAGAAAAAGATTACTTCTTTAGAAAGTTGAGCTATTTTCTAATAATTCATGACTAAACTACAAAAACATTGACGATTAAATACACACTGAATTCAAGCCAGAGCCTTACAAACAAGTCAATGATGTTCCCTCCACTAGGATCATTATTAATGACAGTGGGCAGAACCCAGTTTAGTTCAGGAGGGAGCCCAAAAAAGAAAATTATGGACTGCACAGAGCATTGATGAAAACCATCGATCAGAGAAGAGCTGCAGCCACCAAAACAACTCATTTAGCCTGCACTGCCTCCTCTCACTGCTTGGGCAGTGTACTGGAAACAGGCTGTCCCCAAGCAAGCTGCATGAATCACTGGGCAGCAACACACACTCCAGATTCCAGCTTTCTGTCTGTTCTTCCACTCTCCTGAAGGGAAAGGAAAGGATGGAAGGCATGTGTGCATGTTGTTAGGTTGGCACTTGCAGAAATCCATCAGATTTACTGTACACGTGCAGATCAAGACCATTTGAGAGTGAATCAGCTCTCACATGTGGTAATGCTTTTCTTTCCATGCTGCTAGAAAAAGGAAGAAAAATTGAAAACACAACTCGAAGCACAAAATAAAAATCAAGAAATGTATAGGGTATATAAAACTTAAATTATTATAACTATGGTTGATAAGGAACTGTAGTTCCTCAATATGAACAAGCACATTATACAATTTTTAGTTGCACATTGTCTTCCCTCAGTTCAGCACTACATCTCGGTGGAGACAAGCGATTGCCTTTAGACGTGACATCATGAAGTAAAAAACTGACTGTATAATCATTTGTGACCCAGGCCTTGAAAAAATTACTTTGTATCCAGCTTTATTTATATTGTCTTTTACACCACTAAATTGAGAAGAAAACACGAGTATTTTGATCAGGTGCTAAAAAAAAAAAAAGAAGAAAAAAGGCCAAACTCCCAAAACCTTCCTCAAAAAGCTCATGCATACAAGCAGCCTATGACAATGCAAAAGATCTGCTGTACTAAGATTGTTTTTGTTTTTGCTTTCCCCATCTATCACCACGAAGTCCCCTCAAAATTTGCAATACACATAAGGAGATGGCCAAAATAAAACAATGCCTTCTTTTGGTATATTCAAAGTGGGGAAATATACAAACCCATGCATGGCTGTAGTAGCTATACCACCTTCTAGAAGAAAAGGTCTCTACTGTTCTACTTTTCAAAATTAGGTGTCTCTCTGCCATACAATTTCAGTTATCTGCTCCAACAGCTGTTGAAATTACTCTTGCTTGGAGAGAAAAAAAAGAAAATAATTTGAAAATAATTGCTGCTCACTTAACTATGAAATTATATACAACAGAATTCTATAGAAAAAAATTAAATGTGCTGGAAATGCTGAAAAATGAAAAAGGTGCATTCATTACATTGGAAATCAGAAGCTGCTTTGGCAGCACTTCACACACAAAGAGGATTTCTCAGGGCAGGTAGTAGCTGTACTTCATATTTGATACAAAATGCCTCCAGTTACAGTTTTCAATCTAAAATAATCTGCTTATCATTCTATCAATTTTATACCAACAGAATGGGTCACTATAAACATGTGTGGGTACATATCCACATGTTTGTAAACTCCAACAGTAAACAGGACAGAAATTTTCATTTTTAATGATATCTTGATATTTCACATAAATTGAGTCTTTTAACTCGACAGTAAAAATAACTGAACAGTACAGCATTACACCAGAACCAGAAAATGCCTAAAAGGAAGGTCTGTTGTCAGATGATAAACATCCCCACTCATTGCTGATATTCTTTTCTACACACAGATTTATTCAGAGGGAAGACACGCAAAACATTTAAGGCCAGACTGGATGAGGCTTTGAGCAACCTGATCTAATGAAAGGTATCCCTGCTCATGGCAGGGGGTTGGACTTTAAAAGGAGTTGGATGATTTTTAACGGTCCCTTATCCCTTCCAACTCAAACCATTTTGTGGTGCTATGAGTCTATGACATTCAGAGAAGGAAATGTCTATTTTTACTTCTTGAGTTAAAAAACACACTATGTAAAAAAACACCTACAATAAAAGGCTAGGTCTGAATTTAATTTATGCTCCACTGTTCTATCATGGAAGCTTAAATAAATACAGATATTTAGACATTCATGTAGGTAGCCCTATTCACATCAATCAAACCAGCAAATATTTTCAAATTCTATCACAACATAACAGTCATTGAAGATTTGGTTCTAAATTTAAGTTTCATGAGTCAACAATTTCTACATCTTCAAGCTTACAGAAAAACTATTTTCCCTCTGTTAGGGGCTGCTGAACATGGCAGCCTACTGATGACAAGGCTGCTGCAACTCCACGTACCCAGATCCAGCCAGGCTGAGGATGTATTCCTATAACTGTGCATGCAAAGATGCATACACACATGGCTGAACATACAGATCAGCACAGATAAAAACTAGGGTTCATGCAGACACAAATATGGCCCGGCCTTATGCTGCTCCTCCCCATAGTTAACCAGGACAAAGGTCTGCTAATGGGGAATATACACATACACACAATGTGGATCCCTCTGTAACTGGTTTCAGATCCCCAGCCTATTCAGGAACCAACCCTGAATCCTCACACTCCCCAGAGTCTGCTGCCAAACTGATGACCCTCTGATCTCACTAGTACATGTCCCATACTTACAGCTGCCTCAAAGCCTGGCTCCCAAGCCTCTTAATCCTACTCACTGGCTAGCCCTGTGTGATACTCACGAGCAACCACACACTGGCATCCTTGCCAAGACTGTACTCACGTACTCTGCTCCCCCCAGTTATGAGCACTGCAGAAACACAAGCCTCTGTGGCTCACAGTCCCCACTCCAGCTGCTGGGCATTTAGGCCCTCATTCACTCCAGTCCCTCCAGCTGCTAGCACACCAGACACAGAAGTCCCTACAACTTACTGTGCATCTCCAGCTGCTGGCACTTAGAGCTCAGTATGCACACAAGAATAGGGCACAGAGTCCTCTCACCCAGCAAAACAGTTAGAAAGGCACCCTAATGAGAAAAGAGGACAGGCTGTGGCAATCTGGCCCAGGACACAGTCAAACAGATTGACCAGCCACTTGTTTCCAACTGACCAGGCTCTTTATCTCATCCTTTTATTTTCCCATACTTGTTCCTCCTCAAACCACGTTCCTTTAGTCCCTTCCAGGAGCACCCCATAATTTTGTACAGTCACAAGATCCTCTTCTCTTGCATCCCATATGATCCCTACTTTCTAGGCAGTTAGCCCCCTCGATCTTGTGAGCTGTTCCAGACAGTCTCCTGGGGACTTCTCTTGCTGCATGTCACACCTGGGCAATGGGGCTGGTGGCTCCCCAGTGACAGAACCAGAGGCTGACTCCTCTGATGAGACTGTGCCTCTGTGCACCCTGCTGCTGAGCCTTTGAACATGTTAATCTGAATTACTGCTCTTACCCTGCTGTTCCAACAAATGCTTTAAGGTCATTTCCACAATCCAATGGAAATTTAGGTCCAAGTTTGTGTAAAAGTAAGTTTAAAAGTGATTGGGTTTTCTTTTGGTGATGGGGCCAAACTCTTGCCATGCAATACGAATATATGGAGTTTGGCCCCATCACCAAAAGAAAACCCAATCACTTTTAAACTTACTTTTACACAAACTTGGACCATGTACAGAAAAATACTAAACAAGATACAAAACAAGCAGAAATACCCCAACCCTCAAACAACATGACCAAAAAACCTGAAAAAAACCCACAGCTATAAAATCTGGGATTTTGAAATTTACAGAATGCAGAACATAACTCTAATTTTAAACACATTTATCCCACTATCATTCCATAATCACTTTAAAATTGTATTCTGTTAAAGCTACATACAGAGCTGATTCTTTCTTGCATCCCTTACTTAGGAATCAAGGGGAAAGCTCTGAGGCCCCACGATGAAACAATGTAAATGTCCTTTGAGAGCTGCATAATTAGCAATGAAATTGATCTCTACCACCATGTCCTTAACAGTCAAGCAACACATCAGAATAATTCGTAAATAAAATGTAGAAAAAACGTTGTTAGCTGCGCAAACAGGCCTTCTTCTCCTTAAGTCATATTTATTGCTAGTTGCACTGTATATTCATGTGCTTCTGAAATGCAGCTATATGCAGAAGTTGTGCATTTGCTAATGTTGTCTCCATCTAGGATTCCTGTGAGCTTCTGCAGTTTCTTATCGACAAAGCACAGATCCTATCATTCCACTTTAAATATCTAATGCTGTTAGCATTTCTTTCAAAATAATTCCTGCTTGTTCTACCAGAAAATACATACCATCAGAGCAAGGTATTTCGGCATAGGAAGCCAACAACTGCACTGAAACGAGACGTGTAACAATCCACAGTACCGGTGAGCTGGAAGGAAGATTTGGCTCCTCCTTCCTCATTCCAAAAGCTGACGCCGTCCTTCGGCAACAAGTGCCCGTGCCCGAAGCACGGCTTCCCACACCTCTCCCAGCCCAGCCTTGCTACGGACGCCCGCCCAGGAAGTCCCCGCTGCGGGGGCGGGAGCAGCGATTCCCGGCTCCCCGGGCACCTTGCTCCCTCCGCTGGGCTCCGAGGGACTCGCGCTTTCCAAGGAGCCCCCTGCTCGGCGCCTCTCCTTCCCGGGCGTGCAGCCGGGCACTTGCTGTCCCTGCAGCCGCCGGGGTGACACGCAGCACCCCGGCCATCTCCTCCCGCCCAATCCCCGCGGTGAGAAGGCACCCCCGGCTTCTTCTTCCGCGTCGCCCCCGCGGGCGGGACGCTGCCCCACGAGGCCNGCCGCGTGGCAGCGCCCGCGTCCGCTGCGCTCCCGGCGCCCCGTTCTCCCTGCGCGGTCGCGGCAATCCGCCCCTTTCTCCCCATCCGCCGGGAGCGCGGCCACGTCGGCGGGCCAGGCCGCTGGTAGCGCCCGCGCCTCCCGGTGTATGGCGGTGGGCGGGCGCCCCCAGCCGAAGCCGCAGCGCGGGAGCGGTGGGCGGCCTGTCCGCCGCACGCGGTGGTTCGGCCCGGACTTCGAGGGGTGCGGGGAAAAAATGTCCCGGGGGAAGGGGGGGCCGCGGGAGGGACTGAGGAGCGCAGAGCGGCCGCTCCCCGGAGCTCCCAGCAGTCGGTAAGCGGCGCGGCGGTCCCGCGGTGCCTCCGCGGACACGGCCGGCGGGGAAATGCCCCGGGCAGCGATGCCCACCCGCCCTTCCACGCGTTACCTCGCTCTCGCCTGCCTGGTCCTGCCTGGAAGTGGCAGTGCCGGGCGCTCAGGCCGGGCTGCGGAGCTCCGCTACGCTCCAGCCCCTCATTTCCCTCACTTCAGCCGGTCTGGAGCCGCCGCTCTTCCAAAATGCCATTAGGCAACTGCAAGGGATGTTGCTAGGATACCGAACCCTCTGCAATCGCTTCTTATCTCCCTGTACTAACGCTGCTTACCTTTCCAACAGCTCTTGACGTTTATCTGTCGGTGATTTCCTTCGGAAAAAAACATATTAAATAAGAGGAATTGTAGGTTTGGAGGTTCTTTTTCATTACAGTGTAACTGAAAAATAGCATTTTGTAAGCACTGGGTAGGTAATGGAGCTCTGCAGTTAATAGAAGGTTTGTTTGGGGGGGGTTCTGTGTGTGTTGGTTTTTTTTAAGTACTGGGTGCAGGTACGTGCAGAGAAGAACTGGTCCATGGAGGTCACTGCACACACTGTTCTTGATTTTCCCTTTTTCTCCATCCTTCCTCCAGCCTGTCCATGGGTTCAGTCCAAACCACATGTTTCTCTCATCACAGCTATAGATCTGTGTATTTTCCATCTGTCTCCCCTCTCTCCAAAACAATTATTACCTCAGGGGTGTGCCCTTTCATCTCCATTTTCATGTCTATTTTTACTTCTTTTTCTCTTGATGATGGGTCACACAGAATCACAGAACCATTTAGGATGTAAAGACCTCCAAGATCACTGAGTCTGATCTATGACCGAACACCACCTTGTCAACTAGACCATGGCACTAAGTGCCACATCCAGTCATTTCTTGAACACCTCCAGGGACAGTGCCTCCACACCTCCCTGGGCAGTCCGTTCCAATGTTTAGCAACCCTTTACATGAAGAAATTCTTCCTGATGTCAAATCTGAACCTTCCCATGTGCAGCTTGAGGCCACATCCTCTTGTCCTGTCGCTAGCTGCCTGGGAGAAGAACACAGCCCTCCCCGGCTTTAAAGTCCTTTCAGGCATCTATAGGGAGTTATAAGGTCCCCTGAGCCTTTTTTTCTCCAGGTTAGACACCTGCAGCTCTCTCTGCTGCTCCTCATATGGCTTACTCTCCAGACTGTTCATCAGCTCTATTGGTCTTTTCTGGACCTGCTCCAGCACCTCAATGTCTTTCCTGAAGTGAGGCACCCACAGCACTTGAAGTGTGGCCTTGAGTCATTCAGGAGATGCTGAATGTACCAATTTAGGAAGCTCCTGTGTCCCATATTACTCCAGGTCATAGTTTCTCATTCCTGCCCCATCCCACTCTGCTACCCCCTTTAAACAAAAATTACAAGCAACATGGTGAATAGTATCTTCTTGAGCTAGTTTCATCAGAAGAAAGGGCAGGCTTCTTGTAGGGCAGAAGTTTGATTGACATTAAGAAAATCAACAATAAATAATATTAAATCAATAATAAATAATAACAAAGACAATGGAAATTGCTAAGGCTGTAGAAAAAGAAAAGAGTATGTGTCTATTTTCTTATTTTCTGTTTTTTCACCCCCAGCAAATTTGGATAGAATTACTGTCCATCCCATGTCCAGTGCATGCTTTAAATTTCCAAAATAGAAGTTTTCAAATGGTTTTATATTACAGATAATGCAGCACGTCTGAGTTGAATACAAAACTTCCATTTTACCTAGTGAACTTTAAAGCCTGGTCTTGCATCACAGGAGTTCTTCTATCAAGGACTGGGGCCCATGTATATTGCACACCCATAAATTTATGCATGCAGTGCTTCACTTTTTTCATACTGACATGTTCATTGAGCTATTTCACTCTGTTAGGCTAGTTTGAAAAGGAAATTTCAGAGAGAAGGTAGAACGTGCTGTAACTTAACGAAAGCCACATCTTGCTTATCAATATTGTTGCTTTAACAAATGTGACTGGTTTGGCCATGCTGTAATGGCTGTTTAATATTTTACGGAGATATTTACATACCACACATACAAGCAGGTTGTTTTGGTTTTTTTTTCGCTCGGGGGAGATGAGCAGTCTCTCTTGCAGCTCTCTAGCAACAATCTCTTACAGTTCAGGGTAAGGAAACAGGCCCCTCCAAGGGATTGCCTTGCATGTGTAATGGTAGCAAACACTTCCACAGCTTCTGTGCAGCACTGCTTTGCTCAACACACTTCCTCTGGGTGCATGGTGGAGGGAAAAGCCATTCTCTTGTTCTGAGGCAGAAGGGGGAGCAGTCTGGTGCTCTGTCTTGCTTCCACAAGGTGCAGATCTACTTGACTACAGTCCCTTACTGCTATGGGAAATTCTCAGCTGCTGAGAAAGCCCAGCAGTGTTGGGGGACAGTCATATCACTGTAATATGGCAAAGAGATTCGCACCACTTACCTTCTGGCACATGTGGCTGGGAACAAATGGAAGGGAAATTAAATTTATAGTATTTTAATTTTAAAAGGAATCAATCACTTTGGTCTTCATATCAGTAAATACAAAGAATGAGATCTTTCCCTATCTAGGAGGGCCACCCATATTCAACATAAAGACTGTTTCAAGCAGGGCAAAAGCAGAGTAGCAGGTCCTTAATCCCTCTGCTCATCGCTAGGGAGGTCTCTGTGAGATAATTATCTGGGCATTTCAATGCTTACAGCCTCTGGAGAGTACTCTGGGGTACAGACCTTCCATAAAAGCCCACTCAGAGATCAGCTGCTGTTCTCAACTCACCCCATTTCCATGTGCAGGAGCCTGTAAACATAGGTTTCTAGATAGGAAACTTACATAAAGTTAAGGCAGAAGGCAAAATACAACAGCTGCTGTGAGGCTCTGCAATTTGGCAAGTCACTGACTAAGATATATCATTTAAATATGTAATTGGTATCTAATAAACATCTGTGGTGAAACTGATTGCCTTCTGTAGATAGCTTTCTACAAGCTAATGGCTGTTAAGGAATGATATTTTCTTAACATTTAGTTTCATTTTAAATGATCTTATACTGAGTCCATTTATGCCATTGCTTTTACAGGTCATTAGCAAGACCATGAAAATACATATTATATAAGTAATTTCCATGTATTTTGACTGAAAGCTACTTTCATGTTTTCTTTTCACTCCTATTTGATCATGCAACCAGAGTAAACTGAATGCCTTACTTGTTTAATATTATTTATAAAAGATCTCACTAACTTGACCATTCAGATTTAGCAAGGCCATTATTCTCTAAAAAACCTATTATCCATTCTGTGCCCATTTATGAACCCACAAATTGTAGTTGCAGGCACACTGGACCAGATCAAGTTTGAGAATTACACATACCAACCCTAATTCCTAGAACAGAACAAAGGCCTTTAGAAAAATGAATGGAGTTTCAATTTACCACCACACCTTTGCCCACTTGACTTGGGGCAGGACGCACTAATTTGGTGCTGGGGTGTCCTGGAGCAGTCAGAACCATATATAGAGCTGTAAAAGTAAATTATTCACTATGGTAAGATTACTGTGTGAGATAAAGTTTATTTTAATATAATAAAGAAGTACGAGTGTACCACCCCACCCTCCTTTTACCAGTAAGAACACCAGCTGGCTGAAAGTCTGACATCCTGTTATGATACGGAACTTTACGCGCTGTGTTTCTTGCACAAACAATAGTGGAACCGTCAGGTGTGGAATAATACACATTACTGCTCAGTGAAGTTAGAAGTACTGTCTTCATTGAAACAATTGTACAATCCCTACACTGCTGTTCCTGCTGACCAGATCTCCTTGCAACAAATAATTGACTTAAAGCAAGCCATTGTGAACTTTGTGAACGTGTGCCAAAAACTCAGGTAGTACATTTCAAGTGGCAGAACAAGGAATTAATCACTGCATCTTGATAAAAATGTGACATTCAAAAGAACACTTCTAAAAAGTTTGAAGTAAAGGGAATTTTTTTCATTATCAAAATAAAAAACATTAAATATCTTTGTATTTTCATTGGAGTACCAGCCAAAATGTAGTGGGCTTTCATCCTGGAGACACTGAAAGAAAAGCACTTGTCACAATGTTTCTATCCTGCTTACAAACGTACGCCAAAGCCCACTACAAAACACTCCAAGCTACAGCTGTGTTTCTCTAGGTGAAACAGTGCCAGGGACCATTCTTTGACAGAGATATTTTACAATTTTTCAGTTCAAAGTAAATTGAAAGCTGTGTTGTAGCCCATCAGAATGAGATTTTCATATGAAACTGAGAAAACGACACTCATTTTCAGTGCTGTGGAACATGATGGGCAGGCATAAAGGAGCACTGACTGGTTTGGAAGCCTGCTGGGATTTCCCTGGATGGACCCAAACCTCAGTGCTCCGTACTGCTCTTTAGAAATAACTCTTGGCAAGCATTGCTCCATTACCTCGCCCAGAGATTTTCTCAAGGAAACACTACCTGGCAGAGACATAAGTCATGTCAATGAGTGTGTTAATAATTAGCCTCCCATACTTTATTTTCTGGCCCTGATTTATTTGTGGGAATAGCCTTGTAAACCTTTAAGCACTTAAGAAAAACATGTCTCTCTTTATTCTTGTTGCTGATATATTTCTGTATAGATAAGTATTTTCCCATTTATTTTACGTATGCACACAACTTAAAATTTAGCCAGACCAAGTGCAGATATTTTATCTGTCAAATCCTACAGTAGAAATAAAAGAATACGATCTTTCATAATACAAACTCTAATAAGAGATAAATTTCAGAAGAGATTGAGGAGTAGCCAACTCTTGCAGATAGATCCTTTCATTTGCCCATCTGGTACCTGGCAAAAGCAAAGAGGTTCTAGGGCTTGCTGTCAACTAAAACAAGATTCAAAGTAATGCTGCTATAAAGTATAATTCTTATGTAATTGTATTTCTATGAGAATTGACAGAAGATTTTATTTGGTTCAGGTTTCTTTTCTTTGGGAAAAAAAGCTTAATAAAAATGTTGGCATTAATACTAGAAAACATTCTTATCTGGCATCCACAGTAAGAGATGAGATATTGTTCAATAAGAATTAGAATGCAGAACTAACTCTTCTTTGCAGTAATTCATTATTTAATTTTCTTAATCCTTTTGAATGGATACTGCATTTGAGTTTCTTCAGAATTGGTTTTGTTTGGTTTTGAATCGGGAAGACTTCTCTTTCTTCTCTTTATACATAAAAAACAAAGCTATTTTTATGAAGTCTGTTGTTAGTTTCCAGCTAGGGAAGAACTGGGAGGAGAGACACTAGATTTTACTGTTTATATGATAGCAGTAACAACAACAGAAGTTTACTTCTGTACAGAATTCAGAATCAATTCCTAGTAAAAAGTGAGAGCAAGTAGCTGTAATAACTATATAACCTTTGAAGAATTCAGTGCTGGTGATATAATACAATTAGTAAGACATATGGTGAAGTGGACTCTATTTTAGTGTGTGCTTCTGTGAGAAAATAGGAGGAAATTGCTTTCATTATTAATTTTTTTTCTTTTACAGAAATAATTTACTTGTGTGTGTGTGTGGTAGGGCAGCTGTTTATTTTCCACACTGCAAAGGTTACATTAGCCAGTCTAATTATTTCACTGCAGACCTTTGTTGTATTTGTTCTACACCTCTATTTCTGGTAACAACAGTACTAGCAGGGCGATGGCTTCTCATTTTGAGGTAATAGCTCGACCTAGTGATGAGAAAGAGCTCCTACAGTCATAGATTTTAGAACAGTTTCTCAGTCTTTTATAAACCAAAGATCATCTAACTTTCTTAAAAAAAATTCTTATGCACTGTCCAATAACTGTTATCACTCTTCCTCTATTGCTCTTAACTGTACTCAAGAGAACATAATTGTGCTTTTTTAGCACATTTTACTGAACCCTTTCTTTTTGTGTCCCAGAAACAAATCACAACATTAAATACACTTTAAAAGACTAAAGCAGCACAATGGAGGGTGTCAAAATAACTTTTTATTAAAATTATCCCATTTATTCCAGCTGAAAAAATATATATCAGTGTATTTTAAAACTCAATCATATTTGTTCAAGTATTAATCTAGCTGTTAGAGTTTTATAACGTCTAACCATCTCTCTTACAGCTGAATTTAGCCGTATTCTAGGTGAAAAGAAATCTTGTTTGTATTAAACAAAACATCTATTGAACAGGACAAAATTTCACAATGGGCAAATTACAATGAAAAAGCGAACTGAAGTTTGTCATTTGCAGTTAATCCTGCTGTATTGACTACAACAGTTAGTTTAAATGCTAATTCAGCTGACACCTAATCTTTACTACTATATGAAAAAGAAACAGAATTTAAATTAGTTCTACCATTATGGTTCTAACAACTCTAGACAATTATGCTGGTTTGTGTTGCAGAGTCAATATCAGACAGCTAATTTTTCTATCTTGTTCTGTAAGTGGTTTTAAAAGCACATATATATAGAGAGAGAGAGAGAGAGAAAAAGTTTTGGTTTTGTGGTTTGTTCCTGTCTCCCCCTCCCCAGGAAGAGAATAAATTAGACTGGATTCCTTCTCATTAGCCAAGACCACTACTGAGTTAAAGTCAGCAATGTTTCATTCCTCTGTGGTCCTGGCCTGGACAATAGAGCCATTGGTGTGCCATATGCCACGCCTGCCATGTGCACTGTATGGCCAACAGCTCCTTCAACAACCCTTTCTTGTCTGTGCTAAGAAACACGGGGCATGATGGAAGTGCTGAGATGTTAAAAAAAGGATGCAGCAGTGGTAAAAAATGTTTAGTCTTTTGTGCACGCAATAACAAATCACTTTACTTTGTGTTCTCCCTTGCTGCTGCACTAGCCATGCCTTCCTAGTACTTTACCAAAGTCCTGAATGCCCGGGCTCTAGAGTAGATTTTTTTTCAACACTCAGCAGTGCTGTGACCTCTAAGTCCGAGGCCAGAGCAAGTCTTATTTGTTTTGAAGCTTAACATAATTAAGCAGGAAGAAAAGAAAAAGGATTAAATAAGAGAGACTATAGCAATAGGAACTCCCGCTGGGAGAGACAGCTACTTTTTATACTATGAGAAAAAAAGATTCTGTCTGGAGGAGAGACAAGTAGACTGCATGTCCTTTAAATGTCTTCAAAAGGAAAGGAACAGACAAGAAAAAATGGAAAAATAAATAAATTCAAAATTATAGGAACAAAGAGCTCTGTTAGGGCGATAAGTTATTTAAAAGCTGCAAGCTTGCTGGCATGTGATACAGCCCCTCTGGGTAAAAGCCATACTAAATAATACAAATGGGAGCTTACCTTGCTTTAAGCTATGGATCTTCAAACAGCTTTTGAATTTGACAGTTTCTCTTCTTTTTTTTTATCTACTCGGGAATTAAAGTATGGTTCTGCCTGAGATCTTCAGTGCAAGACTTTAAGAGCACGTAGTGTTACTGTCTCTTGGGGAAGGAAAACCAATATAGGCCTTTGCTCTCTGCATGTGCATATCCCTGACATACAAACACGCATTTCAGATGTCAGATGTGTTGGCAGAACACCTGTCACTACAACTATTGCTGAGTGAATGTACAGTATCCAACAAGCCTCTATATTTAAAAGATAGCCAGGTATGAAATACATTGTTTATGTCAACCCACGTGACTGGGGAGGAGGAACTCATTTCCATCTTTCCCTGAGCCCTGCGCAGCACTGATCTCTCTTAGGGTAATGGGCTGCCAATGCCACCATGGAATATGTATCTCTTTATGCAGCTCCATTAGGAGGAACAACCTTCTGCTTTCAAGCTAGAAAACTTTTCGTCCTAGAAAACTTCAGTCACTGAATGCTGAGAAAAGGACACTTTGAGGCATCTGGAAACTTGGAATTGCCTATTCCCACACCTCCATTGCTACACAAGTTAGGAGACAAGTCTTGCTATTACAATTCCAGATGTGTTCAAGGCCAGATCGAGAGCAGTTGGTCTAAGTAGCTGGTCCAAGATAAAAATGGATACTGGTTGCAAAGGGAGTCCTGAAAGTGTAAAGATACATCCTTCTCCTCCCCACAGTCAAAATCTTCAATTTTTCAAAACCAGAAATTGTTTCAGCATTATCTTTATTATCGTTCAAATTGTTGGTGATGAAGCATTTTAAACAGTCCATGAACTAAGTGGGTGGCCTGGTAGGGTGCAGAATGCCTCTTCTCTAGTAATTTCTGTGCAAAGGGCTGGTGTGAGGCTGTGCTGAGACACACAAAGAGAATTTCTGGTATTTTACAGTCTTGCCCATCTTAATGACCCAGTCCATGAATCCACTTGTGGCAACTTTCACCATCAGCAAAGGGCGTTGAATTCCTGCCTGAGAAAGTCCAGAGAATGTGCATTGGATGGTGGCAGAAAAGGGAAAGTCCTTCTCTAATATTGGAGTCTTGCCATTGTTTTCCACTTCAGATCTTGTTTTCTTGCACAGCTCCAGTGAAAGCAAAGGATGGGACTAGAGAGCTGGGAGAGCCACTATCAAAAAACCAGCTGAAATGTGTTCTCTCATGCAAAAAGCCTTCTCATGAGGGCTATCTTCTGGAGACTATGTCCTATAAACCCCCCTGTAGCACAGGTCGTTAATTTGCTAGTCATTGCTGTGAAAGCAAAAGACCTTCACCATTTGCCTTTGTTAAACACAGCCTCCACTTCTCCCTCTCAGTTCTTTCTCCTGTCCAAACACATTTCATTGACCTCACAGAACTTAGATATTTCCAGTCTTCCAAGCATGCTGGTGGCACCACATGCAACAGATCCACCAAAAGTACTCATCTTTAATGGGACAAAATAAGGAGCACAGACTTCATTTATGAGCAATTCTCAACTGAGAGCTGAGCTGACAGTGACCAGTTCAGTGAGAGCCATGGAGCTGCACCAGTTCATTCTACATTGTATTCACTTACCTGATAGCTTTGGGTTAACTGTTAACTTGGACCTTTTATTTACTCATTTACCTCTTGCCTTCAGAAAAACCTCTTAGCCTTTCATCTCAGATGATTAGAAGGAAAACTAATGCAAGCACTTCCTAATTAATTAATCAGGAACTTTCTTACAGGTCTTTTCAGCCATTATTAAATGGTTTTATTCATTTATTACCAAGCTGTAGTTCTCAGGTACATATCACAAAGCAGAAAGTCTCCCAGCTACTAATGGCAGTCAATATTTACATGCAAACCTGTTCTCTCAACCCAGATAGAAGCAATGTAAATTTCTTTCAACAAAAATGTAAGGAAATATCAACTTTAGAGGAGTAGAATGGAGGACACAATGCTTTGGAGAAACTATTACATGTGATACCTGCAAGAATGAGAAAACTGAGAGGAAGATGTGACTGGAGAAGAACACAGGTGAGAAACTGAGCTGTAATTACATCTACTACTGTCTGCAGATATGCTAAAAGAAAAAACTAGATATTGAAGAATAAGACATAATATAAACGGACTATCATGGACTATTTGACAATAGTAGAGAAAAGGCCAGTGACATATCAGTTTTTTTCTTGCACTTTTATAACTACCAAACACTAACATTCCCAATATCAAAAGTAGTATTTCTGCCAATAGTCCCATATATAACAGCATCAACTTCATTAAAATTGGGCATTAAACATGCAAGACACAGATAAATGCAGCATTCATCCCAAGTTTTTAGGAGTGATAGTAAAGGGTAGGATAAATTACTCAGTGCACTCTAAGGATGCAGTTTCCAATGAGGACTTGGGAGGTTTTGCTCTAACCTGGCTGTGCCTATCCAGCCTTACCAAGCTGCTTTCTGCAAGTCGCATCTCAGTCTCCCTGCTTCAGTTTCTCCATTAAAAGATTTTTATTGTAGCAAATGGTTTGTGACTATCATAAAGCACTGTATGAGATCCAGTTTTCAACCAGCTATTCAATGGTTAAGAACCATCAATGAAAGTGCCCAGACAACAATTTGCACCTAAGCAGACCCATCCAAAAATCTCTTCTGCACGGAGAAAAGAAGTAAAGATGTAAAGAAAGGCTGCTTACAAAAGCTTCTGACAAACAAACAACCCCCCAAAACAACCTAAGCTAGTACAAGGTTTGTCTACTATTTCTTGTAGCTTTCCAAAATGCAGAGCGACATTTAGATCTCTGGAAAAAAACCTCAAGAGATAAGGTGTTCCTCACCACAACCATTTCTGTTCTGTAAGCAGTGACTCCATGTGCCATTGCACACACTTACACCCTGCCCTTCCAGGCAGTGCACAGCTCTGGGAACTGCACACATGGCACATGCAGGCTGCCTGCATTCAGGTGAAGCTGAACCTGAATGAAACATCCTGAAACTGAAACATCCTACTTCTATTCCTGATCAGCGCTGGAGTCTACTTCTCATGCACAGGATGCTTCAACACATTTTTCTTACTGAAGCCTAAAAATATCATTTTAATGGCTTCTTAAAGGTCCTTTTAAAATTCTACACACACACACACCACACTTACTGCTGACAAACTGCATGACCTGCAGAATTTTATGCACAGTACTGCAGTTTTACAGTAACTCCACTAAAGCTCGCTATGAAAGCACACTGCATGCAAATTACTAATTGCTCTCTTGAAGTATTCGTGGAGGATTAGGGTTTATATTTAGGACTTCACATCCTAATATTCAGAGTTGAATTTCGTTTACTTTAGCACTCTCAAACACAGATAAGCAAAACTGTCCAATAACGAAGTTCAGGTAAGCACCAAAATCCTGTTCTACACATTGTGTCTATGATTCAGAACTTAGTTTTGCACAGAAAAACCATACGTCCTCAGCAAATGCTTCCAAAGCTGTGAGCTTCGCATGCGCTCGCCTCTCCTAAACTAGATAAAGCAGCTTTAGGGCAATGCCTTTGCTCTTTTCCCTGGACACTGCGCAAGGCGGGGCTCGGAGGGAGCACACCTGCAGGAACAGGATTTCTGACAGCTACAAACCGCCCGCCCGAGCCCACGCTGCCAGAGCGCCCAGCGGTGCCTGCCGGTGCTCGCTTTTCCTCTCAGCGGCCCGGGGAGGTGCCGGAGCCGGCGGTGCTCGGCCTGGGAGCTCGGGCCCAGCCAGGCCGGCAGCAGACACAGATACCGCTACGGGTCCTGCCGGCGGGCAGGGCAGGGCAGGGCAGGACGGGGAAGCGCATGATGAAACTTCGCGCCGCGTTTCAACAGCAGCTGGCGGCGGGGGCGGAGCTGCGGCCGGCAGGGCCGCCTCCTCCTTCCGCCGGCGCGGCGTGCAGCAGACAGGGGCTCTCCGTGTGCCGGCGGCCAGTACCGGGTAAGGCAGCGGGGTGGGGGGCGGCCTGGGGCCGCGGGGCCGGGCCGGGCCGGGCGGAGGGGCTGCCGGGCGGAGGAGCTGCCGCAGTACTCGGCCTTCTGCCGCCGGCTGGCGGGGGAGCGGTGGGGCCGGGATGCGCAGCAGCCGCCGGAGGAAGGGGGAAGGCGTGGAAGGGCCCGAAGGAAGCGGGTGCGCGCGAAGGGAGCCTGTCCCGGGTGCCCAGGGGCGGCGGCTTACCAGGAGGACGCTCCAGATGGTGGGAAAGCCTAGCTCCATGTGCTGAGGCTGAGGTCCGCATGGCCAGATGGGACAGATGTTGGAGGGGGAGCAGTGTTGTTGCACAGCCGTGCTCCTCTTGGCACGCCTTTTGCATCCCCAGTGTCCCCGTAGCTGTAAGTTTTTGTGGGTCTCTGAACCTTAACCCTAATGGCCGCTTTGGGCTGATGTCTCCAGCGACATCACTTGATCTGGAGGTCCCCAGCTTCAGTACACGTGCCCTGTTAGGGCTGGGGTTCAGAGAGCTACAAGGCCTGTGTGCATCTCCAGAGACACCGGGGCTGCAGCAGCGTGCCCGGGGAGCAGGGCACCTCAACAGCTTTGCTCCCTCCGCATCTTTGTCGTCTGGGCCTGCCACGCTGCTGATGCGGAGCTCCAGTCTAAACCTGTGCTCCTTGGGTTCCAAACAGCGCCCCCTTGTCCTGTCACTACTTGCTAAAGAGCCTCCCTCTTTGTTATAACCCCCCTTTGAATGTAAAGGTGACAAACTAAAAGGATGTTTAATGTTTCTGCTCAGATGTTACTTCAACATATCATACTCTATGATGTGATTTGTTCTATTTGTGCTCTATTAAAAAAAAAAAATCATAGACAGCCTTGCTGTATCTAAAGGTAAAACTTAAACCTAATTTCTTGCTGGCTAAAATTTGCTTATCATACCTTGAGCAAGCCAGGTTTTACTTCACGTTAATAAAGTCTGCTATGCTTCTTATCAGGTGTCTTGGCCGTGAAGTGGTTGATAACTTACATCTGTTATCTGAGGTTTTTAGGAATGTGGTGGGTTGACCTTGACTGGATGTCAGGCGTGGAGTGAGGGGAAAGAAAATATGATGAAAAATAAAAAACCTTATGGGTTGAGATAAAGGCAGATTAATTTTAAGTAAGATCATGCACAAGCAAAAGGAAAAAATAAAGATTTTATTAACTCATTCCTTCCAGCAAGCAGTGTCCAGCCACTTCCTGGGAAGCAGGGTTTCAGCACACGTGGTAGTTGCTCTGTCTTTATCCTCCTTTGCCTTATGTTTTTCATCTGGACAGACATCAGATATGGAATATCTCTTTGGATAGATCAGCCGTCCTGGCTCTGTTCTCTTCCAAGATCTTGCCTGCTCCCAGCCTTCTGGTGAGAGGGAAATGTTGGCTTGCATTGATGCTGTGTGAGCACTGGTCAGCAGCAGCCAACACAGTGCTGTGATACCAACACAAACACAGCACTGTGAGGGCTGCTGAGGGGAAAATGAGCTCCCCCTCAGCCAGACCCAACACAAAGTGTCAGCTCTTGCTTACAGCGTTCATGTCTCCATTGAACAGGTTCTCCACGTGCAGGTAGAACAAGGGACTCACGATGTGTGGTATCTGGGCCCTGTTTGGGAGCGATGAATGCCTTTCTGTGCAGTGTCTGAGTGCCATGAAGATAGCGCACAGAGGTCCCGATGCCTTTCGTTTTGAGAACGTCAATGGTTTCACCAACTGCTGTTTTGGTTTCCACCGCCTGGCAGTTGTGGATCAGTTATATGGTATGCAGCCTATCCGGGTGAAAAAATTCCCATACTTGTGGCTGTGTTACAATGGAGAAATCTACAATTTCAAACAGGTATGTTGTATACATGATAAGGCAATTAAAAAAAATTTATTTTTTATTTAATTTCAAGACTAGTGGATATTCAGAGCATCTTTAAAATGTGTTGGACTAAAATATCAAAAAAAAAAGTGAAAGTTAGCAAAGAACTAGTTTTTAAAAGGAAGTAAATTATCTCAATGAGCTGTGAATCTGGTAGCTTATTTAGCAACATACTTAATCTTTAATACTGAAAAATTACTTTTTAATTGACAAGAAGGGCGATAAATATGTACATCTTCACGTTTGTTCAGTTGAAAGTTAGGACACATACTTCGTTATCTCTTGGGGAGAGAAATTCCAAGCCTCTTTCTCCCCTTCTTTTCTCTTCATAACACAAATGCTTTTTGTCTTGCTCTTCAGTTGGTTTGGGTTGTCATTCTCCCCAGTTGTTGGGTATTTGATTTTTACTATTGCATCTCAGTCTAGATAGAGTGATGCATAGTATGCATGCTTACATATTTATATAAAAGCAATAAGCCTTAGTGAGATTCCAGTATGCCATGGAAGCTCTTAGGTGTCTGCATCAGAAGTCAGGTTTTTGGTGGGGTTTTTGAGAGCCACATAAGTCTCTTAGGCACAAAACAAACAGCAACTCTTATATAGTTCCTAAAGTTCCTAAATGTCACTGATGGATGCGATGCTGCTGCTAAAAATATTTGGTCTAACTTAAGTCTGACAGCTAATTTCTTCCTCCCCCATTTTATATGAACAGGCAGAGTGAAAGGGCTAGTTTGGGCAGTGGATGAAGATTAGGCAGAAGGAAATTCTCTGCATAAAAATAGCTGAGGAATTGCAATGACTGCATAAGTAAACTGAAGATTATTTCCAAAGTACTTTACTCTGCAGAGATGTTGCACATCTGTTTGGTGTTTTTTTTTACACAGTGGCTGGCTAGTGCTTTTGAAGACCAGGGTCAAGGGTTTGCAGTTTGACATCCTCAGACAGAAGTGTATCCCTGAAAATATGCCTTAACATGAATTGCTTAAGACTGCATTGTCAATCTGATTGCCTAAGAGATGATCCTGGGTAAAATTTTTGTAGTGGGTTGCCCCTGGCTGGATGTCAGGCACCCATCAAAGCTTCTCTCCAACAAGTGGACAGGGGAGAGAAAATACAGCTAAACTTTCATGAGCTGAGCTGAGGACTGGGGGAGATCACTCATCAAATGCTGTCATGGCTAAAACAGACTGAACTTGGGGAAATTAAATTAAATTGAATTTATTACCAACAAAATCATAACAGAGTAATGAGAAGTAAAATAAGCCTTGAAAAAAGAAACCTACCCTCTACCCCTTCCTCTTTCCTGAGCTCTATCTTTTCCTCCCCAGCAGGGAAACAGGAAATTAGAGTTATGGTGAGTTTATCACAGGATGTTCCTGCCACTGCTGAAGGAGATTTCTTCCTCTGCTCTAGTGTGGGGTCCCTCCCATGGGAGACAGTCCTGCACAAACCTCTCCAGCATGAGTCTGTCCCACAGCAACAGTTCTGCGAAGACTGCTCCAGTGTGGGTCCCTCTTCCACAGGGTGGTTTCCTTCAGGCACAGGCTGCTCCAGCCTGGGTCTCCCATGGTGTCACAAGTCCTATGAGGAGACCTGCTCCAGCATGGGCTCCTCTCTGCACAGGTCTGCAGCTCCCTGCCAGGAGCCTGCTCCAGCATGGGTCTCCTGTGTGTTCACAGCCTCCTCTCAGGCATCCACCTGCTCCAGTGTGGAGCTTCTTCATGGGTTGTGGGTGGATCTCTGCATCCCTGTGATCCTTCAAGGGCTGTGGAACACAGCTGCCTCACCCTGGCTGCACCACAGGCTGCAGGGGAATCCAGGTCTGGCACGTGGAGCACCTCCTCACTCTTCTGCACTGACCTTGGTGTCTGCAGGGCTGTTCCTCTCCACATAGTCTCACCCCACTCTTCTCTGGCTGCAATTACATCTGCACAATAACTTTTCTTTATTCTTAAATATGTTATCCCAGAAACATTCCTGATTGACTCAGCCTTGGCCAGCAGCAGGTCCATCCTGGACCTGACTTTGGCTCTGCCAGACATGGGGAAATCTTCTCGCAGAACTCACCTTTGTAGTCCCTCCACTACCAAAGCCAGGCCATGCAAACCCAGTAGAACTTTGAACACAAAAGTATAATTTCCATCCGTGGCAGAAATATTTCTATAACTTTTAAACTGTGATTTTACATACAAGATTATGCTTAGGAAACAATTACTAAGCAGAGAGTGTTCGCAAATGCTTATTTATGTTTTTCTTCATATTTTTTCTTAGCTGCAGAAGCAGTTTGGATTTGACTATCAAACATTAGTGGATGGTGAGGTTATCCTTCATCTATACAACAGAGGAGGAATAGAACAAACAGCATCCATGCTAGATGGTGTATTTGCTTTCATCCTTCTGGACACTGCAAACAGAAAGGTGTTTCTGGCACGAGATACCTATGGAGTCAGACCACTGTTTAAGGTGCTGACTGATGATGGATTTTTGGGTGTCTGTTCTGAGGCAAAAGGTAAAGTCGGTTGTGTTTCGTGCCTAAATAATTTTAGGTATTTCTGTTGGAGACAAACTTCTTTGTTGGGCTTTTCTTCTTAGTGTGAAGAGAAAATGAACTGTAAGTTCAGTAATATATGAACTACATTTAGTAGTATAAGAGCTACACATCGTTAAAATAAAAACATGCAAGATGTTTAATTGTCCTTAATATCTCTAAAATAACTTGCTTATTTAGCTAGAATTTTTTGTGTTCTGGAGTCATAGCAGTATTGAACTCAAGATGTTTTATGTTATGCCGAAGTTAAATATAGTCTATTGGCTTAGACTAGACTTATGCTACAAGAAATAATACTAGACTTTGGTCTTGGTGTTTTGTAGTGAACTAGGTAATTATACCACAAGAACTGCTAATCTGTAAAAGCCAGGAATTTTGAAACCCTACTGAAATTCACTGCAGCATTGGGTAATTTCCCAGAATCACATACTTTATTTGATGATGATTTTCTTTCTTTGAGTTGACACATCGTTGCTCTCTCTTTTCAAGTAATTATCTCTAGTCTTGGTGCTATCATAAACAAATCCAAACAGTGTCAAAAAGAAGTTCATTGCCTAAAATGCACTTTGGCTAAAATTTAATTTCATTATTTTTTCTCTCCCATTTGTTGTGTATCTATTTTATTGTCAGACTGCAATGTAGGTTGACTCTTTTAACAGTACTATGTGGTAATACTAAGAGCTGCACCATTTCTGTTGCTTGTGAAGGAAGAAGGGAAGTGAATGTTTTGGAGGCTGTGTCCTGTAACAATCACAGTGAATTACCAGTCCCTCTTTAACAACAATTCAGTGTCCCTTTTGAGGATGTCCTGAAGGGGTATCCAGGTGACCAGCAGGTGCAAAACATCCTCTTTCGCATGGGGAATGAAAATGAGGTTTGGCTACAAGTGTTATACCTGGCATTCAATAGGAGTGGAGTAGATACAATGGAATAGAGCCAATACGTTTTGAAATCACTAAATGTATGTCAATTAGGCAGTCACTACAGTGATGTTGTTTTATTGCAGACCCCTTGTTAGCTTGGCTACACTTAATTTTAAACACAAAAATAATTAATAGTCATTCAAATTCTCCTATGCATATTATACTTTGACCTGGCCATAATGTAGTCAGTTAAAAAAGTGCTCTTCCTAGTGCTCACAGGGATAAATTGCTACTTGCAAATTAGTAAACCTTGCTGATTTTCTTTCTCTGCTATCTGCCTCAGCATGGGATGGCTCAGATCTATGTGTACATCCTGTCGGAAGCAGAATCATGCTCTGGCCAGGACTGATGGTGACTCAAAAGGATGTTTTTTTTAATACCAGATTTAGGATCTGGAGAAAATATTTGTATATAGTTTTAGTAGAGAGGCTGTTGGGTGAGGCATGACTTAACCATTTTAAGTCAAAAACTCTGACATTTTTCTTTTTTCCAATTTTATGTGTAGGACTTATCAACTTAAAGCATTCAACATCCTTATGTTCTAAAGTGGAACCATTTCTTCCTGGTCATTATGAAGTGTTGGACTTAAAGCCCTCTGGCAAGGTTGCATCAGTGGAATTAGTAAAATTTCATAGCTATAAAGATGAACCACTCCATGTTGCATGTGATACAGTGGAAGCTCTGCCTTCAGGTAGTACAACAAAGATTTTGCTACTTACTCCAATTTAAAAGTGCAAAAATTACAGTCTTTGAATGTAAAATTTGCATTGATTGGTTTTAAAAAGTACCATTAAAGAAAAAAAAAAACCAACCTGTAAGAACCTTTAAAATGTAGGGACTTTAGAATTGTTTTTGTAGGCAGTCATGTACAAAGATGGACTTGAGTGTCCTTATTATCAAAGGAGATTTAAACAAATATCTTTTGTTTCCTAATCAGCATCATCCAGCAAAATCTAAATAACACTTTTTGGACAGTTTTTACCTTTCTCTTTTCTTTTTTCTGAGCAGGTTTTGACCTTGAAACAGTGAAAAGCAACATCCGTATTCTCTTTGAAAACGCTGTTAGAAAACGTTTGATGGCTCACAGAAGGATCGGTTGTCTTCTGTCAGGTAAGTAGCAAGAACCACAGTGATTCTTTGCATTCTCTCTCTTTTGCCCATCTTTTACAAGTTAAAGGAAAGTATATTGGCTGTTCTGCTGCAATGTGCCTGGAGTGATCTGAATCTCCATTTGCTTTTTAGAACAGGCAACAGAGAACTTCTTAGTTTAGAATAAAGTTTTCCATTGTACAAGTATCTTGAAAGTCTTGTGCATTTAAAGTTTACTCTGGGCTGGGGTCTTGAGACACTGAGCATTTTTAAATAAGACAAATAAATAGAGCATTCCTATTGAAAAATCACTCAATGTATTCTTAAATACATGAGATTTATGCTTAGTTCGGTCTAAAAAGAAAATGAATTTATTACATTCACTTTGCACAGAAGAAGGCATGTTTCAGAAGCAGAATTCTTACTTACCACCTTTGCTTTAGTCTCCATCCTGAACTTCCTTAATTTACCATATTACAGGAGACCATCCAAACCAAAATTATTTGCCACACTCTTTTGCAGATGAGGTAATAGCTTGTGGTTCAGGAAGTTGTTCACTGACTTAGCTGATCACTGTTGTGATCTGATGGTTCAGTGTTACAGAGGTATTCTACAGAGGTAAGGCTCTGTAACCATGGGTCTGACACCTTACTTCCTGTGTTTATGTGGCACTTGTTACTTGAGAGTTCTGGAATGCTTTTTTTGCGTTCACCGAGCAACAGTAATTACACTCATTTGCCATGAACCCTATTAAATGTGCATCTGAATGAGAGAGAGCTGACTAGGAGGTAGTGCTGGATCATTTCTGTACTATGCAATCATAAAAAGTAGGAAGAAGGTAAATTAAACAAAAAGATACATAAAGTTGGAAGATCTCAGTTTCAGTAAAAAAATTCAGTAAAAAAGAACAACCCAAATTTCAAACATCAAATTAGAAGGCAGTCAGTAGCTCCTCAGATGCACGTGCAGGAAGCAGCAAAACTAAGTGCACATGCTGGTATGAATAATACCAGAGTATCCCAGTGCTTCACAATTTTGAGTATGCTTGGAACATCACAGTTAGAGAATTGCTTTTGTTTCCAATCACAGAGGGAATTCTTCAATGTCACAGTGGAAACCCCGGTTTTTATTTTCCTGATTTCCGCGTCCTGAGCACTCTTTTCTGTGCTCTCCTTTTCTCGGAATTTGCATGTAATTTTGACAGGAAATATTTTTTTTACAAGATAGCATGTCCACAGAGGGGATCAGGGTGGGAATTGATGCACTTAGCTGAAAAAACACATGCAGACTATACATGGAGAAGAGGGTTTTTCCTCATGCTTGTCAGAACTTCAGGCAGATCTGGGCAAACAGGGGCTGTGTTTTGCTCAGTACTTTGTAGGAGAGCAGCAAGTAGAACTAGCCAAGGATTAGCAGAACTAGCTCATGACAATAAGAAGGTGGATCCTCAGAGTACATTTAGGCAGCTTGTACATCTCTTGGTTTTATTTTCTGCTTGTTCTCCAAACTGTTCAAATCCTTTCACTCTTCTCTATAAAGGAGGAAACAAAGGAATGACTGAAGAAGAGTGGAACCCTTACACTAAGCATTCTGTTCTTTTACTTCATTCTGTTCTTTTACTTACAGCAACAAAAATCCATAGTCCTATCAGTTGTCAAATGTGTAGGTAAAAGGAAGATAGGGAGTAGTTTTAAAATGGAGAATAAATCCCATTTTAGCAGTGTTGAAAAGGGGAATATTCTCTAGTAGTACAATATGTTTAGCATACTTTCCGTTTATCTTAAATAAGGAGTTCCACTGATGCTTCTGACACCGAAAGTACTTACAACTGTTACTGAAGGTGTTCCACTAAAGTTGCCTGATTCTTTTATTAAGTAGAGGTAAATGTGCACTTGTATGGGAAGTACCTTGTATTCACACAGCTTAAAAATGAAGCCCACTCATGGAATTCCAGTATCTAGATTCCTTAAGGGAGAAGCAAAACATCATTCAAACACCTAATCAGATAATTTGTTTTGTTGGCAGGGGGCTTAGATTCCAGCTTGGTTGCAGCTGTTCTTCTGAAACTGATGAAAGAAATCAACATCAATTATCCATTACAAACCTTTGCAATTGGAATGGAAAACAGTCCTGACTTACTTGCTGCAAGGAAGGTACCTTAAGCATTGCTTTCAGCTTGTTCTGAGCTACTGAATGCTAAACAGTGTATATTAATAGTGCTAACTTCATGGTATGATATTAATAATAACACTGAAAATTCATTTATTGCCATGATGTAAATCAGTTTGCAGTAGATAATTTAGTACAGCACTTGCTGCTTAATCGTACAAAAGAGGCGACTGGAACCTTGCCTGTTTTCTCTTGCATTTGGAAGACTTTCATGACAGGGTCCCATTGTTGTCAAAAGGATAGTACTTTGGACTTTCTCAGTTCTGCCTCTGGGTTTTAGGGTAGGTCTCCATGTTATTGTTCCAATACTAAGGCATTTGTATATATGTTAAGTGTTGTAAGTTAATTATCAGTTTGCTGAATTCATAGTTTTGTACAAACTGTTTGGCATCTGGGGTACTATGCAGGCTTTCATTACTTTTGTGCTGCTTTTTCTCTTAAGGGCAGATATGTGGAATATTCAGAGCCTCTACAGATTCTGTTAACGTTTTAGGCAAGTAGCTGGATGGTCTGTTGCAATCATGATTGAACGCTGTAATTAAGGAGACTATGTTCTTTCTGGTGAACATACCACTGCAAGTCAAAGGTCTGCTGAGTAATATCTTTTCTTGGCCTAACGTCATAATTTTCATCGTAGTAGAAGAGAGCTGGTGCTTTCACTGAATGTGTTTGCTTTAAACACAATGTATGTCTATAAAATGTTTTAGTTGAAAAGTGATGCATTATTTTGACCTTTTGCAAACAGGTGGCAGCACATATAGGCAGTGAGCATCATGAAGTAATACTTAATACTGAAGAGGGGATTCAGGCAATAGAGGAGGTTATCTTCTCGTTGGAAACCTACGATATAACTACAATAAGAGCTTCTATTGGTAAGATTTTTTTAATGGCAGTCTTTGGTTTATGTCACCCTAATAAAATTTTATGCAAACTTACATGGTGGTCTGCTACATCCCTTAGCTGGCACAGAATCTAGGGACTGGGACTCCAAAATTCTGCTACCCAGACTTATCTGTGATACCACACTGGGGCAAAAGCAGTTATTTACAAGTCCCTGACTGCACAAAGCAACTGTCAAGAACTGTTCTTGAAGCTTTGAGATGAAAAGCTTCAAGAGCCGTTCTTGAAGCTTTGAGATGAAAAACAATAGTTACATGAAGAAGAAATGTTAGATGTGCAGGTCTAAGTTTTCTGCTCTGGTAAGTATGAACCTTGGAGGAAAGGGGATATTCACAGGTTTTCTGAGGTACTGAATATTATGACAGCAAATCACAGTTACCCTTTCCTTGCATAATTTTGATACTAATGTGAAGTATTGTTGCCCTTTAGTAACACAGGTTCAGTAAAACAGATTCTTATAATGTACACTTGATTCTGAGAAGTGAAGGGAGTCATCAGCAGCTTCTAACAAAGCACTGCCAGCCTGATAAGAGGGGAAAACCCCTAGTCCAATGGGACCTTTTGTGTAATGCAAGCTACAGCAGTTTACCCAGTTAATTTTGTGTGGCTGTAAAAGAGTTATGAAGCCAAGTAGGCAGCACAGTGTTTGAAACTGAACTCTGTGTAGAATTTCCTCCATGAAGATGGGATTTAGCAATGTGAAATGATGAATGCATTTCTTTAAAAATTGAAGCATTTAACTAAAACTTTTTACTGTCATTTTTTCTTTGGGATTTGCTGCTTAATATAATAATGAACTAGATCCTTTTCTTTAGATATGTAATACTTTTGTTATAAAAGCATCCCATTCAGAAAGATGCATTGAGTGGAGGGCATAATTCTCTTTTATAAATAATTCTTTACCAAGAAAATTGAAAAAAGGGCTTCATCCAGTTCAACTCAGAGTGGTGGAGAGTTAAACAGTAACTTTTACTTTTCCCCAAGGGTAGAAGGTTTTGTCAGCACTGTGCTGGAATTAACCATGCACTTAATTTCAAATTGAGTCAGAGCAACTCTTCTCTGTGTTCCCGTGACAATCCTCCAGTGTTTCCAGGATCACAAATCGATACATCTTCCTGATATTTTGAGGGCCAAGTGTAAATACACAGTTTAGATGTATTTGCAGCGCCAGCTTAGTGTGGTTTTGAGTAACAATGAGATGTTATTTTACATCAGTTTTTTGCTACAGAAGAAAGTAGTGTAGGAGACAAATTTCTAAAATGCTAAATTTTAAACTACTAGCTGTATATAGCATCATATATGTAGATGTACTTTAATAACTTTATACTTTCTTTTTTTAAGGTATGTATCTTGTCTCCAAATATATTCGGAAGAAAACAGACAGTGTGGTCATTTTTTCAGGAGAAGGATCAGATGAGCTGACACAAGGATATATATATTTCCATAAGGTAAATATGTTTACTATACAGAATGCCCTTGAGCTGCTTGTTTTGCCTTTCAGCAGAACATCTGTGATATTTTGAGGTGTGATGTTTGAGGGTTGTCATAACTGTATATTTGTTGAGTTTTTCTTCTGGAGTGGCATAAAACCCAAGGGATTTAATCACTTAAAAATAGCTTTCTTAATCTTCAGCAGTTCCTGAGACTGTTATTTCTTGTATGTAGTTTTTGCTGTTTCTGAGATTGTTTGGTGATCACTACAATTCAAATGCAGGACAGCCAGCAATGGTTCCCTCAGTGCATCCATGTTCCCCCTGTGTGCTCCATGCTTTGTTTGTTTTCAGGCACCATCTCCCGAGGAAGCTGCAGAAGAGAGTGAGAGGCTTCTGAAGGAGCTCTACCTGTTTGATGTACTTCGTGCAGACAGAACTACTGCAGCACATGGGTAAAATGTATTCCCTTGGATGCTCAGCACTCTTGATTTAAAAGCAAAAGAAGATTAGGCAGGAAAAGACTGCTGAGAATTTGTATGCCAACGTGAAGTTGTGTATTTAAGGAATTTGAGCAACAGTAAAGCGCACTGCGAAATGTAATCTAATCAGTGACTATAGGGCCCACTGTGTTGCCAACTGAAATATTTTTGTCTAGGACTGTACTGGTTTTACAGAAGCAGTGAATTAGAAATGAAAATATTCAGAGTTAAGTAGGGAAGGCAAACTTGTGTTTGACTTTGGAGGTTCAAACAAAGAGAAATCTTGAATCTGATGACTGTCAGAGCTAAAACAACATACTGAAAAAGGTATGTGCATTAGATAGCTGACTGTAATAAAGAGATATTGGGATACAATCTGTGTAACTGATACCTTAAAGAATCTCCAAATTGAGTGCTGCAGAAAATAGTATTGTTTTACTAAACAGAAGCATTTTACTAAAAGAAATACATTCATTAAACCAAGAATAATGTTGGAAAGCTCTTTATAGGTAAGAAAAAATGGTACCTTTGGCAAAGCAAACAGCTTATCTGTTGGAGTGCTTTTGTTGTATGCTAATCCTGCCACAAAATGACTTGCCCAGCTTTTTACAATTTTCTTATGTTTCTCTTTACTAGTGCAGGAATTAGACTGCCATTTGTCTCATAATTTGTTTTGTGGTGGAAATTTTCACCACATTTTCAAGGCTGTTTAATATCACATGCTGGCTGCTTTTGTTTTTCTTTGGATTCTGCTGCACAGCACTGTTAGGAAGAAAGAGCCCTTGTATTAACAAATCAAAACAGACTTTAAGGAGTTCACATTTATGTAGAAAAGGGAGAAGAGCTAAGAGTAGAGAGGAAAGGATGAAACTGCCATTATCAATTAGGAACAAGAATAACCGTAAGGAAAGATGTGCAGTGCAAATCTTGTTAGTATATGGAGAAACTGAGCCCTCAGTGTTTGATTACTGAATACTCAGTATTGGGTTCGTTTGGTTTGTTTTTTCATAAGGTAGGTATTACCTGAAGTAGCTGAAGCTTTTTACCAGAGTAGAAACTAAAGAGACAATGTAATTAGTAGGATGCAGTGTAACATCTACTTTCAATTGTGAAGCTGGACAACATAATGTCTCTTGAGCAGACACACTGAGACGGGTTCCTTCTGCTGAAGATGCAGTTAATGTCGTTTGATTTGTTGCCTTCTGTGTCCTTAGAAGCTATGGTATACAAAAGCAGGAAGGCTTTGTATGTGTGTATTTGCCACTGATACAGGAGAGAGCTTGTGTGAATGCTGTAGGGCTCCTTTTTGTTGTTTCTTGAAAACACAATCAAATGTGGATTTCAGACATGACAGCAGAAGTCCTTGCTTGGTTCTATGATATGTTGACAAATGCTGATGGAAATCTCAGTGAGCAACTTGGTAGTTCTCTGAGAGGAAGAAAATTTTTTTAAAATATGCTTTTGCATACATGTTGCGATGGTTGTTGCAGATCCTACAGGACTGTAGTCTGTAAATTCAGGGCACTATAAACTGCCCAGCATATGGCATTACAAAACATCATAGTCTTTAATCTGTGTAGACCATACATCTAACTACAAATTGGTGAATCAAATTCGGGTAGTTGTAAATATGCAAGTGAAATTTCTTCCAAGTAAAAGCAGAAAAACTGTTGTTTATGTGAAAGACAGGGAAAGCTTAGCTTCTGTGGAATTTGTAAGTAGATGACTTGTTGGATTAATTCAGTATCTTTTCTGTTTATTCCCCCTACTTAGCCTTGAACTGAGAGTCCCATTTTTGGATCATCGGTTTACTTCTTATTATTTATCTCTACCAGCAGAACTGCGAATCCCAAAGGTACATAAAAGTGGGTTGGATCCAAGTGTAAGTTTACAAATTCACTGATACATGTTGTAAGCATGACCAGATTGCTGAATTCAATGGATAAGTCCTCCACCCAAAGTCAAGCACACTCTTAAATATTTTACTGTATTGTTGGGCTACTGGGAACCCTTTTCTGACCAAAACTTCTGAAAGGAAATAAGTGTTCATTAGTGCTTAAATCCAGACCTTTGCACTGCAGTTCCTGAGACTCATGACATTATTTTTTATTCCGCAAACAGAATGGAATTGAAAAATACCTTTTAAGATTGTCCTTTGAAGATTCCAATTTACTTCCCAAAGAAATTCTCTGGAGACCCAAAGAAGCTTTCAGTGATGGTATTGCATCAATAAAGAAATCCTGGTTTTCCATTCTTCAGGATTATATTGATCAACAGGTAGAATACCAGTTTTTCCTTTCTTGCCTGGGTGTATTAGATATGGTTGCTAGTGGGAGGCAGCTCACATGCTTAGTTGAGAGAATAAATCTGGGTATGACAGTTAACTTGAGCTTCCTTGTGGAGCAGTAAGATAAATCTTGATCAATGTTCTTCTAGATATCTGAGTTGGTTAAAGGCGTTTGTGATCCTAGTTACAAAGAAATGCTAGACCCTGACAGAAATGATTGTATAAGGAAATGAACATCATTTAAGTGTCTGGATTGCAAATTAGATTGTGTATCAACAAACACAATTTCTGGGTTACGGGCAAAGCAGCTGCTTCAGCTGAAGGCACTTGCATGAACTTACTCTGCAGCTGAGTAACAACATAATGACTTTATAATGTACTTTCTTGTTTGCGTCATTCGTTTTTCAAAGCCATCCCTAGCTAGGCCTTTTTGCTTTTTAAAGCCTCTTCTTGCATTGTTAACCAGTGTAGACTTACAGCATTTTGACTCTGTACAAAGGATAATCCTCTCTGGAGTGCAGAGGTAGTTTAATCGTGGAGAGGAAGGAATAACCCCTATTTACACCAGAGCTCTCTTACTTGGAAATACATGTAGTCAAGCCTGTGGATGGGAGCTTGTCTGTCCTACCACCAACTCTTTCTTCCCCATTTTCTTTCTCTGTTTCCTGAGGCAAGAAAGTAGTTGTGTCAGGCAACAGTGTCCTGCTGTCTGTTCTGAGCCTGTACTGCTGTAGGAGCAGCAAATTTTATTTCACAGACACAAAAATTTAAGCAGCATAATGGCAGCACAAACTCACTGAAATTGCTTCAACTGGTGCAACTATTTATTCTTCCTTTCTCAGCCAACTTAGCAACTGCAGGTCTCTTTGTCTCTGCATCTCAGGTCTTCTGTTGCTAAGAGCATGGTTATTGGTATTGATTATAACAGCCGACTCTTCCCCAAGCTACAAAAGCAACCTAGGAAGCCACTTACATGGCAGAATGATTGCTTTAAGTTTTTTGTACTTGTTTCGCAGCAAAGGAAGGGTAGGAAAGAAGTGTCTGTGACCTTACTAACAAAGGTGGTTGTAACCCAGAGAAAGGGCTTCATATGTCATGCAGAGAAATACCAACAGCACTGGAAATAAATTTACATATTCATAAAGATCAAGTGACAAAGACTTGACCTGTTAAACCTGTGCCTCTAGAATAGACTTTTTTTTTTCAAAACTGTGGATGTTTACTGGTTGGTGAATCCTTATGTGTCTTAAAAAGTTGAAGATATTTGCAGCTTAACTTGAGTTTTGCTTATGTCTGTAGGTTGATGACCTTTTACTGGAGAAGGCAGCAGAGAAATATCCTTTCAATCCTCCTAAAACAAAAGAAAGTTATTACTACCGCCAGATCTTTGAAAAGCACTACCCAGGGCAGAGCAGCTGGCTGCCCCACTACTGGATGCCAAGATGGGTTAAAGCTACTGATCCTTCTGCACGTACATTGAAACATTACAAGTCAGCTACCCAAGAATAGACTGTTCAAATAATCCCCATATAAAAGTGCTGCAAGCATTTTGTGTGCACTCTGCTTTAAGAAAACCAAACAAATTATGCAAACCTAAGCTTAAATAGTCTTTAAGATGTACTTTGACAATGCTATTGGAAATGAAAGCTTTCTGTTGTTAGTGTACTGTTAAAAACTTATGCTGCTGTACCAAAACTTTGTAATTCATGGGAAAATACTTTCTGAACAAGGGACTACTTTATTTGACAGCTCTGTTCTTTATGTAACCTTGATTGTATTAATTTTTCTTGAAGTCATTTAATATATTTTAGTGTGAGCTCTGTTTTGAGGACTTGAATCAGGCTGAGGGATGCAAACTGCGCTGACCCTCTGAGCAGAGGGGAATTGGACTCTAGCTATCTGGTGATTTCTGTTCCTGGCTGAGGGACTTTGATAGTATCTATATTATTCTATTCTGAATGTCCTTCTACACACTCCTGAAAACCTTGGTCTAGTTTTCAAAAAGTATTTAGATATTCACAGCTATGCAGAGATGCTTTCTAGAGTTTATTGAGGTGGTGTTGGGTGTTAATTAAATGAATGGCAATCTTGTTACTGTAAAGCCACCAGTTGGCTGTTCTGTAAATATAACATCAGTTGAAAGATATTGTGACTGCTATCAAAGAGCAGAATGGATAACAGAAGCCAAGTTATGTCTTTGTTTCTAACTCAAGGACTTCAGTTTTTATAAATGTATTTATTGTTCTTGAAAAAATAATGTTAACTGGGTGATGTATATCAGTCTGACGGAAATTGCATGAGTAGGTATTTGAAAAAAATTTTCATTTATTGTGAGAGTTTTCCCACTTGTATGGTGAAAAGGTCAACTGTGTTGCTGCTGAACTGCATGTGGCCAACTATGTGGGTGAACCAAACCTGTTAACCATAGGTTGTAGTTGGACAAAGCATCACTGACAACAATGGGATCAGATGCCTTGCTTGGAAAAATGGGGGGAAAACTGCTTCAGAAATCACAAGAACTTCTAATACTGTACTGAAAGAACACCTGAATTTTTACCCATGATGACTTTTTATTAACTACTTAGTCAATGGGGGTTACTTTTGTGAAGGTAACTTAAGTATAAGGGTGGTCAAGAAATACATATGTGTGCTGCAGATTGACTTGATTATGCTCTTTATGAAAACAAATCTTTATTGTCCCTCTTGACTAGGAAACCAAAGCCATTTTTTATTTAAAAGATAAAATATATGCTGTTCTGATTTAAAGCCTTCATAAAATGACTGGTTGTCTGTTGCTCCACCCGAATCCTGCATTTGAGTCTGTATCCCAGAAACTTTACTGAAACCTTTTGGTGGCACCACAGCACTTGTGAGCTGTCTGTAATATATTTTTTCAGCCTTCTTTACTTAAAGGCCTATGTGCTTCTCTTTTTGGATTTCTTTGAAACAGTTAAGAATATTTTGAGTTGAGAGAGGAGTGTAGAGTACATGGTTAGGTTACTGATGTGTACAGGTAAGATTTACTACTCACTGTAAACTTCCAAGTCTGTGATAAGAAAGCAGTATTTGCCTGAAGTGAAAATAGGCTAAATGTATTTTGGGATTGTACTCAAATGCACTTTCTGCTGCAACATTTCAGCATTCGAGGAAATCCAGCTAATTTTTAAAAAATTCCTAGTGCGTTGGAATTTTGTGTATCAGGGCAATATTCTAGACTGATGATTTAGTTATTTTGGCTTATTAATGTGCACAAGAAGAATACAGTGCCTGCTGCCTTGTCAAAGGTCTTGAGTGTAAAACCTGTTCATTCCTTCTCCATGTATGGAATTCTACAGCTGTTTTGGTTTCTGTGATGCTCTATTTTTTCTTTTTTTTCCCTGTAAAATAAAAATTGAGGCAAAAAAAGACAAAACTAAGAAGAAAATGTAAGACAAAAACATCCAGCTACTCTGGATCATTTGCTAGCTGCAGCAATGTTTGCAATTAGTCACAGGAAGGAATGCAGATCCAGGGTGCAATGCTGTCTTGTCTTTATTCTGGCTTTCTTGGTTTGAGTATTGTCTCAGGTGAGGATGGGCAATTGAAGTTGGTGGTCCACATGGGGAAGGCAGAGATGAGTTTTTGCTTGGCTTGCAGGATTGATGAGGGCTGAGGGAGAGCCTGTAGGGTTCTTGCAAAGTGGCTAAGAAAATGTAGGGGTTTTTTAATTGATTTGGGGTGGGTTTGGTTTTGTTTTAATTTGAACCAATTAAGTTACTAATTTTCACAGCAATCTTTCCTCTTTTTGAGGAATGAGAAATTAACAGTTCCAAAGAGAGCTGTGGAGGGACCTACCAGGTGCTTAAGGTTGCCCAGTGCCACCCCTGCCCTTCATCTTTTAAATAAAAGTTATGTGCTGTTTTAGCCTCCTGTTGGTTGCTTGTGTGGAGCCTCCCTGACTGTGCCACATCCCAGTGTCCCTGACAGTGGCTCTGGAGAAGTTGCCCGGTACAAACCTAAGACCCAGAGAACACTTGGTCAGACTTCAGGAACCCTTAGTTCATTGCTCAGAGGTTTTTTTATGTGGGATGGTTTGAAATGTAAAATTTTTGAAACTGTTTAAAATCACAGTAAAATATAAAAGCAGCCTATTTTAGTCTTTGGAGGGGTAGATTTATTTTTTTTTCTGATAGAGACCCAATTTTTGGTTCCCATTAACAGAAGTTGTAGAGGGAAGATTTGGCACAAAGTAAGCTTGTGTTTGGGCTGGCTGTTGAACAGTGTCTCCAAAGGAGAGAGCAGCTGAATTATGTGACAGGCTGCTTATTTCTGTAACAAGTTACACTGTGTGTTCCTCAGTGCCTTTCCACGGTATAGCCAAAACACATGCATCGCCTGCACCATGCACAGTTCCTCATTTTGGAACTTTGGGGCCTATTGCTTTTTATTTATGTATTTACATAGACATTGTGGTTGACAGAAAGGTTGCAGTTAGGAAAGTCTTTGTTTTGTGTGTGTCTCTGGATGCAGGTAATGCACAGAATAGCAATTTTAATTTTATTTTTAATTGAATAATTTCAATTTATTTTCATTTAAAGGAGTAATTTTAATTTTTTATTTACAAAGCTTGTTCCCGGAAAAGGGCCAAAGAAGAATGAAGCAGAGAGGAGGTCTTTGCTGCTGTGCTTCTCTGCAAGTTGGTGGGGGTAGTAGTTGTGGGAGGTGGTACATTAAAGCTGCTTTCTAAGACCTGTTTGTGGTATTTCACCCATCGCTCTCTGTAGTGCCACTTCCCATCTTTTTGTTGCCTGGAAACACTTTCAACAAGAGAAAACTAGCTGGGCAACCAGTTTTTTCCAGCAGTATGCTCAGGTTTGGATCTTTCAATCATCCTATGAGCTGCAAGAGAAGATGCTGACTACCCTGCAGTCCACCCGACTTTGTGTTTCTCCCGTGCAAGCGACTCGGGGCTGACTCTGCCCCTTGTTCTGTGTCCCGGGAAGCCACCGGGCAGCCACGATTCCCGCAGCATGACACAAAGAGTCTGTCAAAATTTGAATTCGGATCGGGAAGTTGCTTCCGGAATTATTTCCTAATTTTTTAAAAAAAATTTCTTTTTCTAGCCGGCAGATGGCAGCCACTAGTTAGCGCGTCCGTGCAAATGAGCTCCTCATCCCTGGGGAAGATGCTCTCCATCCTGCTCTCCTTCCTGCTCTCGTTCTGCTTTTAATATCTTCCTTCACAATCGATTGTCACTGGGATTTGTGCGTGAGCCTCGTGGAATTTAATAAGTACTTGATTAGAATAAGGATAAAGCCAAGCATAAAATAAAATGCTTTCAAAGTTTTCTTGCTCAAAAGGTGTTGTGCAGAGCTTTTCATGCTGCTGCTGCAGGTAAGACAGCAGCTAAGAGATGAATTGTATTAGTGTGGAAGGCATTCAGTATTCACGTTAGAGGTATAACTAGTCAAAACTATTTATATTAAAAATCAGTAATGTGAGTTGGAATAGGTATAAAATGTCAGTTCTAGAGAAGATGGAAGACAATACCAGACTAGGGAATAAGCAAAGTTAATTTTACCTCTGAAGTTGTTAGGGTTTTTCATTTTTCCTTTTTCCTTCGTGATTAGTACAGGGATCACAGTATTTCAGATAATCATACAAAGAGAACATTAAGATAGAATCATTGAAAAACTTCGGTTCGAAGGGACCTTAGAGTTTCATCTAGTTCCAACCTCCCTGCCACTGGCAGGGATACCTTTCAGTAGACCAGATTGCTCAAGGTCCCATCCAACCTGGCCTTGAACAGGGATGGGACTTCCACGACTTCTCTGGATAACCTGTTCCAGTGTCTCACATCCTCACAATAAAGAATTTCTTCCTTATATCTAATCTAAATTTACAGTCTTTCAGTTTAAAAGCATTCCCCTTGTTCTATCACTAAATATCCTTGTGAAACATCCCTCCCCAGCTCTCTTGTAGGCTCCCTTTGGGTACTGGAAGGTGCTGTAAGCTCTTCTCTTTTCCAGGCTGAACAGCCCCAGCACTGTCTATCTTCATGGAGAGGTACTCCCACCTCTGATGATCTTCATGGTATCCTCTAGACTTGCTCCAGCTGCTCTATGTCCTTCCTGTGCTGAGGGCCCCAGAGCTGGATGCAGCGCTCCAGCTGGGGTTTCACCAGAGTGGAGTAGAGGGGCAGAATCCCCTCCATTGATCTGCTGACACACTTCTTTTGGTGCAGCCCAGGAAACCATCAACTTTCTGGGCTCTGAGCACACACTGCCAGCTCTTGCTTGTCCATCAGCACCCCAAGTCCTTCACCTTGGTCTGCTCTCAATCCATCCTCCACCCAGCCTGTATTTATGCTTGGGATTGCTCCAACCCAGGTGTGAGCCTTGGCCTTAGCCTAGCTGAACTTCATGAACCCACTTCTCAAGGCTACTAGGAAGTTTTTCAGGTGCACATCAGAAAGGCTCAGGTACTTGTTTTCTCAAAAGTATTATATTAAAAATACAAATGCATTGTGTACACCTGAGCATCTATACTTGAGCCCTGTCAGGAAAAAGCATTCCCCAGTGACTATTGGTGTTGTAATGGCAATGTGGAAACACACACAGCCTTTTGCCTGCTCCAGGCATGCTCTGAAAGAGGTCTTCTGCTTTTCTTTTATTTTTATTTTTAATTTTTTTTTTGTGGCACAGGGTGCTTAATTGGTGAATTTTCATCAAGGAGAAGATAGAGTAATTGAATCCAAAATAATAGTCCTTTGGAAAGTTATAATACTAGGTACTTAAAATTATTTTAACTGACCTCAATTCCTAAATCATAATCATCTTGCAGAGGCCAAGAAGAGAGTCAGATTATTCTGGTTGCAAAAGCTGCCTCCATTTTTGCTGCTATCAAAGATAGGAGTAATTGCCTATATTAATAAACTGTGTTACTTAACATCTCTCACCACTGCTCTTGAAGACTGCCTTTAACACCTGGGGCAAAATGTATATTAATACAAATTACTTTTGATTAAAACTATTATTATTATAGCACAAAAAGGAAGGGGGTGGTAGAAAGGAATGTTCTCTTTTTAAATATTTAAATGCTCATTATACCAAAGTGATACAAATTACTGGCTGACTGACAACTTGCTAATAATAGCTTAAAAATGCAGATAGAGCTATTATCCCAATTGACACTAATTGGAACTCCTTTGGCAGCCTGGGAGGGCAGGACAGGAAGGTTTGATTGTTTCCTCAAGCTGGAATTGGGCTGGTAAGGAAGCGTGCTGTGGATAAACAGGTTTCCATCTGCAGACTTCAGAATTCATTATACTATATTTCAAGAAACCACTCTGAAGTGCTGTCTTGTGCCTATGTACAGTTTTGGGGAGGTTTGTGGTGCTCTGGGAGGGTCTCACTCACACCCACAGTGCCCAATTTGCCTGGGCTGAGTTAGCACTGTGGGAATCCAAGCTGTAAATGCTCAAGTCTCACAAAACAGCTATGATGTCTTCTGGGTATTATGAAAATTCACTGTTTTAAAATTAGTTGAATTATTTTATATATTTTTAAAAATGCAGTCTTAGAATAACTATACCACATGTATATATTCCTTCACTAATTTTTGTGTATCTTCTCCAAGCAAGGTTTGCTTCCAGAGCACATTGCTTGAGTTTTAATGTTTTGGTACACAGAAACACAATGTGGCTATTGTCGTCTGAGTGTTGTAGCAGTGAAAATTAAAGCATTTCCATGTGCCAAAATTGAATATCTGTGATTAAAGATGTTCTGTTTCTCAGCTATATGTTTTCAATGCTAACTAGTTCATGAAAAGAAAACATTGAAGGTGTATTGACATATATTGGAGTTGAGACAGTCCAGTTCTGGCTGAGAAATGTAAGGCATGAATTTATGCAGCTCTTTACCTGCTTCACACAGTACCACTCTCTCTTCCCTTCAGATGGTGTCTCCATTGTTACATTTGTTTGACCTGGTGATCTTAAGGGTCCTTTTCGATCTAAATGCTTCTGTGATATGTTGGTGCAGGTGTATCCTTGCAGGTGTATTTCAGCTGTGTTGCTGAAATGTAGGAAATTGTTTAGATAGGAAAAAAACAGAAAAGGTACTTTTCCCCCCTCGCAAATATTTTCTTAGCATTAACATTTTTCTTTATAATTTGTCAAGTTTCTTTGCACTGAAGTGGCTGGTTAGGTACATGATGTGCATTGCATTTCTAGCTCAGCCACTGCTGTTGCTTCTGGCCAAGCCATCTCACCTTGCTGGGCTTCCTCCCTCCAGGCTTCTGGAAGAGCATGAAGCACCATGACAGATGAAGTGTTTTGTTGTCTAACAGTCTGTTCACATTTCATCTCTTCCATCTGCAGTAAGTGGTAACATTGTTTAATTTGGAGATGGATGTAGAAAACAAGAGGTGATGTTTTTTGCACGCGCTCTGTATGCCTCTCTTTAAAGAGGAGTTTCTGAGCTGGTTTATTCTGATAGAAATCAGATATCTATCGGGAATGGAGCAGTGATAATTTTTAATAAATATCATAATGATTTTCACACAGCCTCTCCGGCTAACCAATGTTTCAGTCTATCAAAAGAATAATGCATGAAGTATCTTTTTTTTCTTCCCTGAAAGATATAGGTTCAAGGATATTTGTTCACTTGTTAACACCAAAAACAAAAATTAAAAAATCACTACTCTTTCAGTAACAAATATTTTCTGTAAAGGGAAGTGGATTCTTTTGTAGATAACATGAGAACATGCAGCACTGCAGGTGACTGTGTACTGACACAGACCAGCTCCAGGGAAGGAGTCACTGTGTGCTCTTGTCACTCTGAGATATTTGGCAATGCAATGTGTAACATTATGGCTAAGGGAACTGCTTGGGTTCATCAGAAGAGCTTTTGGTCATTACCAGAGTTTGCACTGGGACTTGCCTGGTATCTCTTATGACAAAGCAGTCAGCCATAATTTAGGAGACATAGTTAAATAATGACTGTTGGTAGCTCTGAAGGAGCTGTTACTGATATACTCTGAATAAACACCATTTTAAAGACTCAATAACTTTCAAAAAACCTCTTGATGTGTTTCTGCTCTAGCTCATGATGACTAGGGGCTGGGTTCCTGTAAGATCCCCATGCCCAGACATTTCCAGATCCTTCCTTTTCTTTTGGTTAGGACCATTCCGAAAAATACCAGTCTCCTGGCATGAACAGAGCAAGTACTTTCTTGTGGCATCAGAATTAAGCAAGCAGTGCAGAGCCCAAGCTCCCCAGGTGAAGTAAGGTATGGGGGGCCAGACCCCCCTCCCAGTTCCCCATTTCATGGGCAGGGTTTGTGAGCAATGGCTCTGGCTTTGGCTTGCCAGGTTAAGTTTGGCTGCATCTCCAGCGTGGACAATCAGTCTCCATGCAACAGCAGAGAGATGGGGATGATGGATAGAGCTGCTGGCTCTCTGTGTCGCTCTTGGGCAAGACAGGCTTCTGAGAACTTGACTTCAACATCCCTGTCTGGGTGAAGGGGAGTGGCTTTGTATAAGGAAGACAGTGCCTACCAGAAGGCCAGCCACATGTCTCAATGCAGATGATTGATGTGTTTCTGGGGAAAAAATAGCCTGAAAAGGTGCTAAGCATGCTGGAGGTGGGCTGTGATGTCAAACTGCCTGTAGCACCCCCAGTGGGGACATTTATCAGCATAGGGTTTACTCTCCGTGCTGATTTCCTAGAAAGACTTTTATTGCTTTATTTAAATCTTGCTTGCATTTTGCTGCCAGATGCCCTTACTGCAGTGTTATTGATTAGCTTATGCAACACGATGGATGTCAGTCTGCTGCCACCAAAAAGAGCTCAGTCTGCTGCCACCAAAAAGAGCTCAGTCTGTGTTACAGTTTGTGGCTGGCTGCTGTGGAGACAGTGAGGGATTTAGTGAAAGCCTCTCCAAAGCCTGCAGTGGAGCTGGAGAGTGGTCACTGCCCAGCAACCCAAGGCACCAATGGGGCTGCAAGCAATGCTGTCCAATATAAAAGTGTTTAAAAGCTGATAGAGCCCTAAAATGGAGATTAAAGACCACAGGAATCATTTAAAACTCCCTTTGAAGTACTCTATAGACTATATTGCTTAAGACTAAAGGCAGATAAAAGACATAATTCCTTTTTGTGCCTCCAGGATCCCAGGATGCCTGTGAGGGCAAATATTGTTGTGGAGAGATGTTGGGAATCTGTGGCAGGAGGCAGGTGGACTGGATGCCTGCAGATGTGTGCAATTCATGCACATCCACATCTGCCCAGGACCTGCTGGGCAGGCACAGCCCCACAGCCCCACTGTGGCACAGCCTGGCTGAGCCATCCCTGCCAGCACTGAAATGTCAGGAGGGTTCTCTTTTCCTGCCAGCGCTGAAATGTGATGAGGGGTTTTTAATGTTTGTTGGTAGAGTCAGTTGGAACATTTCAGGCTATGCCATTTGGTGTGTTTGCTTTATTTCCAGCTTGGAATATATGTCTATACAAACATATAAATCAATGCCAATTTGAAACTCATTGTTCAAAACCCAAATTAGCACAAATCTGACATTATTTTGCCACCAGAAATTAAAATTAGTTTTTTTCAAATGCCAGATTGAAACCACCCAACAGACTGACATGTAAAAGAAGACTATTTTGATGACAGAGGCTCAGCCTTTCCTTCTAGAGTAAATTGTATCAGTACAAAAAATACATCAGTAATGCCACTGACATGCTTGAGGCGATGCCACCCAGAAGGACTTTGACAGCTGCAAGGAGTGAACCTATGTGAATTTCATGAGGTTCAGCAAGGCCAAGTGTAAGGTCCCACACCTGGGCCAGGGCAATCCCAAGAACAAATACAGGCAGGAAATGGATTGAGAGCAGCCCTGAGGAAAAGGACTTGGGCTCTTTGTGGGGGAGCAACTCGACATGACCCAGCTCACAGCCCAGAAAGACAACCACATCCTGGGCTGCATCCAAAGCAGTGCAGGATGCAGGGAGAGGGAGGTGATCCTGTCCTTCTGCTCTGCTTTGATGAGACCCCACCTGCAGTGCTGCATCCAGCTCTGGGTTCCCCAGCACAGGAGGAACATGGATCTGTTGGAGCAACTACAGACGATGGGCATGAAGATGATCAGGTATTTAAATTGAAAGAGGGTAGTCTTAGATTGGTTTTAAGGAAGGAATTCTTTACAACGAGGGTGGTGAGCCTCTGCAATGCATTGACCAGAGAAATTGTGGATACCCCATTCCTGGAAGTGTTCAGTGTCATTTTGGTTGGAGCTCTGAGCAATCTGGTCTAGTGAAAGGTGTCCCTGTCCATGGCAGGGGTTAGACCAGATGACTTTTAAAGGTGCCTTCCAACCCAAACCATTCAACTTTTTTTCTAGAAAATATCTATTTACTGGATGCTGTTATTTAGTACCTGTGCTGTCTCTCAAGCACTTAAAGCCCATGTATACTTGTGGGCTTTGCAATGGTTTCTTTTGCAGGGAGGTTTTTGGGATGTGCAGGGAGTGAATGGTGGGGCTTTTTCTTTCCTCTCTGTGTCTCACAATTCGGCACACATAAACTGTGAGCTCTGTGAGCACTGGGGTCCTCCAGGCAAGGGTAACAACATTTAAAAGTTTTTCTTTCTTCCTACTCTTCACTGAGCATTATTCAACATGATTTTCACAGTCCTTTTGCTGTGCTGCTAGCCCAGCAGTCAGCTTTTCCTCCTCGCTGAGCTCAGTGGGAGTTCATACAGAAGTTTATTAGTCTGAAAATTAGCCCTGAAAAGACAAAGAGCTGCCAGAGTACCAGTACAACCACTGTGTCTCACATCAGTGTGGTCCCTGCCACAAGTCACCTCAGTTTTCCCAACATATAGCCCCTTAATCGTGCTAGATCTGGCTTCTACCTAGCTGAAAGTGGGATCTGTTTTAAGTATGGGCAGGCTTAGGTGCTGCTTCTAACCTAGCAGGAGTGAGGTCCAGCACACACCTGCTCCTAATGGCAGTAGTTGTGATGATGCCTCAGGTAACCTTGAAAATGGTGGTGTACGAGTTTATTTCCAAAACGGAAAACAAGAAGCAGTGAATCCCTTTGTATTATTTATTTTTAAATTTAGTTTATATACACTGACTGTTTTTATTGGTGATTCATCTGCAATGAAAGTTTGCATCATAGCATAAGAGAAGTATAGGTCATAGCAGGGAGAAATAAGATAGAACTCCAGATGCCTTGGCATCTGGTAAGATGGATGTAGCATTTCAGGACTATCCTGGATATCTAGCAATCAGATATTTTAATTAAAAAGATAATTACAGTCACATTTTTTTCTTTTATATTGCATGGATTCATGCCCACAGGTGCTTTTATTGTGAATCTGAGGGATAGAATTTATTAAGAGTTTGGCTTTCAAATAATAAATCTACAATATTGGATTAATTCCACAGCAAATTATTCCCTTTGGAACCGGGGGATACATCATGCTCTTTCCATGATTTCCATCAGGTTTAGAAGGGATGGCACCTTGTGTGACCTGGAGCAATACCAGGAACTCTATCTCCACTAAAAAATCCCTCAAACATTCACCAAACACACATGAGGAGGCTCACAGCCTCCCTGCAAAAAAGAAAATAATTTTATATTTCTTTCCAGTCTCAGACCACTGTTGCTTGGATCCAAATCTTGTTCCAGACCAACATGGGAAATAACTCCATCACTATCACCAAAGGAAGATGTTGCAAAAGCCCCAGAATAGTTTTTATTTAAAATGTTACTATCATAAAATTCCAGACTATGAAACGAAGACCTTGGATTCCCATTCAAACATTATCCATCCCCCTTTTTAAAATATATTGATACATAATCACAGAACATAAAACATGCTGCAGTGATACAAATATATTTTTGATACAGAAAGTACAGTACATTATAAACCATGAAAACAAATTGAGGCACTAGACTGAACATCAGTTCTGTTCTGCACTAGCTGTGAAGCTGATAGACTCGCTTTCAATGAACAAAAGAACACTTGCTTGTTTAGTAAACATAACTTTACAGGTCATATCAAATAATGTGCTTTGTTGTGAGACATCACCAGGGTTGCTGGTCCTTTCGGAACCACAACACACCTACATATGTGTCACTGCCACAATATGAAAAATAATAATTTTATTGAATGTACAACTCAAAAAAAAACCCCAAAACCTCTTCAGTTATTAAATAAATAATTCTTTCATACAGCGGTTAGTTTATATTACACTGCATTGGCCATTAGGACAAATGAAGTTTAATAAATAACGCACGGGAATATCTCATTTACGCCTTCGTTCATAATTTTGTGCTACGCTCCCTTCGGAGGACCCTGCAAAAAATGAAGCAGATTGAAGCACAAGGTACAGCCTTGCACAAACACCAGCAAACACAAGAAGTGTCGGAGACCTGCAGCCAGCTGGCACCATCCCTGAGCTACTTTGGTTTGGTTTTACCTCTCAGACTACACTGTCCTCCAGAAGGCTGAAGGTCTGAGCGGTGTTTTCCACCTCTCCTCTGCAGAGCTGCTTGAAACACCATTAACTCAGAGCCCCTTCACCTCCCAGTAATTCACGCTTAGATGGAATCTAAGCATTCAGATCAATGTGTGGTAGAGGGTTTCTCCACAGACATATTCCTGTGCAGCCAGCTCTTTGACAGGTCTTTGAAACTCTCCCTGTCCGGAAGCCCTGCACACACAAGCCCTGCACACAGGGATAATTTTACTGTACACTGCAGCAGGAGCCAAGCTCCTCAGACGTACTCAGACAACCATGCTGACAAGCTGCAGGCTAAAATAGTCTTAACCAACATATTTTATGTTTAGTAATGGTAGATCTCGTCTTCTTATTTAAAATGAGAGTGAAATCCAGAGAGCCCTTCTTGACCAAGGCTGTCCCCAAACCAAAGGCTGAGACACCAGCGTCCCCTTACCCTGCTTTGGCAGCTGAGGGTGTAAATCAGCAACATGCTCACACCCAGAGGGACAGCAGGAACTCCTGCCCAATACCAGGGAGCTCAGGGGTTTTTTGCAGAAGAAAACCACAGCATGGGGTAATAGTCCTACCCAGTTAAACATCCTCTAAAAGGGAGAAGCAAGTGTAGTCCTAACACTTACTATTCCTGATCTTGCTTTAATTACATAGTCCTCGGGACCTATCTTTTGTACTGGAGCAGAAAAAACTTCTTACCATTTCCCCCTCAAGGAATCAGGCAAAAAAGCTGTGAATTCTAGTTTTACCTGTCAGACAGGTGTTACATGGCCGAACAGAGTAAAACATCATTATTCCCTTTTGTTGGAAATACTGCATAACAGTATCCTGACTATACCATCAATTTTGAAATTAGGACAATGAAATATTTGCATTTTTTAAAAACATTTTCTGTATTTTACATTCTCACATTAATGTAAATGTAATCCCAGTGGAAAAAACCAAACCCAATTTATTACTTACAGGCTATTTACTTTTGCGATAGCAGATATATTTACAGGTATTATGCATTTAATAGCTATTGCCACTGCAGAAAATTGTACAAAATTATTCATGATATGTAGCAATTTGCAAAATAATGCAGAGAGCAATATTACCAGTCTTGAAGGGGGTTTAATTGAAAATAAAAGTTACTGACAACCATAATTGCGGAATATAGATCACAGCACGTATCCACATAATATGAAGGTGTCAGCCAGTAATTTAACTTTTATCATCCATTTAACAAAACAGTGAGAACTATTTCAGAGACATGAAATACACATTTGTTTTTTTATTTTTTTAACTCTTATCGTGGAGAATCAACTGATACTTTATGGTTCACATTGAGGGATTTCTTCAGAACAGCCCTATAGCACAGGAAAGGAAGGTAGAGCTATGGGGAGTCTCCAGTTTCCCACACGAGTTCTGCATGCGAGGGGAGAGGAGAATTCTGCCCTGTATGGATGCTATGGGAAAATAAATTCACAGTATCCATTCAGAGTTTAAAATGTTTTAGGTGAAGTCAAAAGCTGAAAGAGACTCTGCCATTAACACCACCTCATTCTGCAGATCAGGCTGTTAAACATTCAAAGTTCTATTCCCTCACCTTCTACTCCAAATATTAGGAATAAGGATCTCCAGAGAAGATACCCCTTTACCTGATGAGATTTGGATTTAGACCACAAGTTAAGCGACCCTTGCATTTTCAGCCTCCATATTTTTCTTGATATGTCATTAATATTTAGGCTTTTTCTTTTATTAGCACCTTGGGGACTAGCAGAACATGCAAGGACAGTGCAGTAATGAAATTGCTCTGAGGAATTCTACCTGAGCTTGCCTGCAGCTTTCCAGCCTGGTCATTTCAAGCATTGAAGTGAAGTGAAAAATCTTGGGTAACAAAGAAAATCCTGATTCTTTTTCAGAGAACTCTGGACCTACACTACATAAAAACTGCTTCTTCCATCCGCTGTGAGAGAACAAAGAGGCAACGGAATGAAGAGGCTGTATACCACCAAGCATCAGATTTAGTCAAATACATACCAGAATTTAAAGATCTTTTGCCCATAAGTCCAACAAAGGAGTCTGTTTTATGCCCTGAAAAAATATATTTATGGGTGTTTTAATACATTTTAACTAGGAAGGTTTTTAAAATAACAGGTTCTTGCAAGGAAAGAAGACAGGATCTGAAACTGTTCATATCACAGACCAGTTGTTCACGTCACTCTCAGACACCAGAGAACGAACAGCAGTCTGACTAATCAGACTAAACAGGATAGACCAAGGCACAGGCCAGTTATTGGACATCTTCTCATTAGCTTAGATAGACCTTTGGTTTTTTGGGTTTTTTTAAATATAATGGAAAAACAATGGCCATTAACAGTACAAATCTTATTTCTCTCCCAGTACAATTCCTACTGATCTGAGCAAATGCACAAGAAGGCAGTGTCTTGGTGTAGCCTGCATCTGTGTGATACATCTCTTCTTCCTGTTGTTGTTTTATTTCTGTAACTTGGAAGAAAATCCTCCCTCACAGGTCAGGTGGAGTCCTTACTGAAGAGGGAGCCAATGGGACTCTATGTCTGGACACGTCCAAGCTAGACAGTCTGGCTCTATTTTTGGAATATTTGTAAGTTCAGGTATTACCTTCCTGTCCCATTAGTAATTCTCAAGACACTGGAAGTGTAGAGGATAAATTACTCCAAGTTTAGGCCTACAGTACATATCAGGTTATAGTAGTAGCTATAGTTTCAGATAAGGAATGAAAATTAACTAATTTTATTAGTTTATGTTCTTCTTTATCTAAACTGGCCTTTGAGACAGACATAGAAGTCTCTCTTTGGAAAGAATTTTGCTTGGTGAATTCATACACAAAGCAAGATATTCAGACCTCACATGTATTAATTCAAGCTGAAGCAGTTTCAGAAAACTATAATTTTTTACTTTAGTCAGCAGCTAATTTGGCATGAGCTTTGTATCAGACTCTTTATTTGGTCTTCCAGCACATAACCCTAGAGAAAGCATCTTGTGGATAATAGAATATTGGGACAGTTGCTGGCCTCCGTGGACAGAGGAGGTCTCACAGATCCTGTGATATGTAAGATCACGTTTACTTAACAAAAATCTTACAGTTTCTCTTTAAACATCATGAGATAACGTCAGAAAATAAAACTACCACTGTGCAGAGCAAGGTAACACCGCAATGCTGATACCATCTCCTGCTTGGTGTTACATAGAAGTAGAGCAAGGCACACTTATTAATGGGTCAAGATATGGCTCTTCATGTGGCAGCACATCATCAATCAGCCCCTTCTGTGAGCAGGAGTATGATTATCAGACAATGCTGAGAGCACAGATACAGCATCTCACATGTGGGGACATGGGCGCTCCCATGAAAGCATTCTTGGGGACTTGGGAATTCATTATTCTAATTTTCCAGATTTTGCCATCTTAATTGCTCCTCTCAGAGTCTGGCAGTAAGCCTGCCTTGCCAACGACAAAGGCTTACAAAATCCCCCCCTTGGGAAATAAGAGAGAGCTGCAACATCCGCACATTAATATGGATTGAAATCTCAAAGCTCGCAGCAGCTCAGATGAGATACAGGCTCACAGTGGCACTGGAGGGGAGGTTTCAATTCTTTAACAGATCATTTATCCACCAGTGGTGCTGCCAGTCCCTAGCTGAAATCAGTCACCTTCTAAATAATCGTGTCAAATACACTATTCTCTGTTAGAATATCTTCTAATGATTACTTAGAATGTTTGGGTTTTTTTAACTTACTTTTATGAGAGATCTGGCCATATCCTGATTTGAAGAGGAAAGGAAAGAGAAAAAAGACAAAAAGAGTTGTTAGAAAAGGATTGGCATATACATATGATGCTACTGCAATGCTTTGAAAAATCAAATACAAAAGCTAACCTACACATTTTCCACTTAAGGAAATTAGGGAGATGGTTTACAACTGCATTTCTCTTCAAAGAGACTAAAAAACTTGTTTCAGTTTAACCCACACAATTTAGATTAGTTTAGCTCTAATTTCTTAGATCAATTATTGGTTCAGTAAACATGTAGAAAACGTGACAATAATTGTATACTGAAGCAATTTGGTGATTCAGTGGCATGTATGCTGACCTATGAATTGTCATGCTATCCCTTACTGGGATTTACATGCTGTAATGGGCACACCCTTAAGATTTTAAAGCCCTCTCTTTTCCAATCAGTGAGTTTATCTCATATAAAACTTAAAAGAAACACCAAACCAAACTAAAGCACCCTCATGGCAGCCTATGGAGCAGATGTAACACATTAACCCCGAGCGATAACCGTGTAAGGTTTGGGCAGGCACCGGAGAAGAGGCGCGCGGAGCGGCGTGAGCAGCAGCCAGCCCCCCGCCCCGCTCACCGGCATCCCGCTTGCCCATGAGGCCGAAGAACTGCTGGGGCCGGGGTCTCCGGGCCATCCTCTGCAGGAAGTGCTCCAGGGGCAGCGGCAGCTCCTCCTGCGGGGCGACAGCGGGCGGCGCTCAGTGCGGACCCCCCCATTCGGTCCCGCCCGAGGCAGCGCCCGCACAGAGCCCCTGGCTCCGAACCCCTCGCTCCCCATCCCGCGGGGCCGCCGGGGCTCACCTTCGCCTGGTCACTGTCCGACCAGTCGGACCAGTAGCTGAGATCGTCGGTGGTTCCCATCTCCTCGCCCAACGCCTGCGACGAGGCCAGGAGGAGCACGGCCAAAGCCAGCGGGAGCCTCATCGCCGCCTCGACGTGCTGCGGGGGCACAGGTTGGAGCTCTGGCAGCCGGGGGAGGGAGCGCACAGCCCCGCACACACCGGCACAGCCGCCCGGGCGCTGCTGGGGACACACTGCCTCGCACGTACCGCCGAGTTACACCGGCAGCCCGCCCCGACCCCTGCACACCCCTCTGGACAGACACACACCCCGCACCCGTACAGCGGCACACAGCTCGGTGTGCTCCCCAGCACACACACACAGCCAGCGGTGCCCCTTCACACACGCACATACAGAGAGGACTTAAACACATCCTCACACGTCCATGCACATCTAGGATTCACACCTTCCCAAATACACGCAGCCAGATACATCCCCCTCATGCACACATCCAGGTACACATGCATTCACTTACGAACTCATACAAAGAGCTACACACCTTAAATGCTCGCACTCACGTAGGGATGTAGCTGTCCACGCACACAAACACAGAGACACACGTGTCCAGAGGTGCACACTCATCCCTTTGCACATCCAGACAGATACATATGGACAGGCACAAAAACATGCTGGCACATCCAGAGGCACGCACGTGCGGACACACAAGCACGTATAGGCATCCCCCCCAGAAAGGCACGCACATACAGACCGAGACAAAAAAGTACACACGCACACCCCTCACAACCACGGGACAAGCGGACCCTCGCACACGGGCACGGCCGGGCGGGCTCCCGCAGCGCACGCACCGTCTGCAGCGGGGAGGGCGGGCGCTGCTCTCCGAGCGCATTGGCCGGCCGTGGGAGCGCTCCCCACTTTATATACCTGGAGACGGGGAGGGCCGAGGCAGCCTCATTTGCCTAAGTGCAATTACCCCCGGTTTTATCGTCCCAGCCCCATGAGAGCCCCCGCCCCGGCGAGCAGCGCCCGCCCCCGCTCCGGCGGCGCCTCTGGGCTCTGCCCGGGGCCGGGCAGTGCGGGCCGGCCGGGCGGCTCCCCCCGCTGCCCCTCCGCTCCTCCCGCCGCAGCTCCGCGCCCTCGGGGCAGCCCCGCTCCGTCCGCGGGCGAGGCGCGTCCCGGCGGCGGACGCGGGGTGAGGGTGTGGATGCGGGATGCGGGTGCGGATATAAGGGTGCAGATGCCGCTTGTCGCCTCTGCCACCCCGCCCCGCTCCCCCAGGGCACGGAGAGCTGCTCTCCGCTGCAAGCGGCACCGCCGGGAGGGAGAGCAGCGGGAAAAGGGAAGGGCGCCCCGGCGGCCCTTCAAGAGGGGCAGCCTCCCGGGCCCGGGTCAATTCCTTCCCCCTGGTCTGTCTCCCCCGTGCCGCTGCTCAGGTAGCCCCAGCCCACCAGGACGAAAAGTGAGGGATGCACGAAGCTGGGGAGGGCCTTGACCGGGTGGGTGCCGGCTTGGGGCACCCCAGGTGTGGTGTGTGTGTGTGTGTGTGTGTGCGCTCCTGCAGAGGGGCTGCCGCCGCCGGGAACAGCCGGCACCGCTGGGCTGGCTGCTGTAGAAGGCGAACGCCTGTACTGGAAAGAGAGCTGAGCCAGTCTCTCCAGCAGCACATCCCTGCCGGCGCCCTTCCCCTGTGGCAGCTTTGCGCTGCTGCTGGCATTCGGCTCAGGTAATTGTTTAGCTTATTATCTCTTTCACAGTTAACCCATCTTATTTCTCCAAGGTCAGCTGTGTATGAGGCTTCTCAGTTAACCTTGGTGGACCCCCAGCTCCCGTGTTATAAGCCTAAAACAGGCGATCTGGACAGAGTTTAGTGGGAATTAACAAGGTTTCTTTTGATAGAGAACGGGATGCTCAGGAGCTCCTTGGTGCCACCACTCTGCTTGCTCCAGGTTGCTGCCATTAAGGTTACAGCGGTAAACCTTGTCTTTAACGATTGTTCATTGGCATATAATTGCAGATCCAAGGCAGACTCAGAAACTTCTCTAAATAAAGACATGATTAATATCAGGCCTCCCTGTTAACCAGAAATGCTCTTCAGAACTCAAAGCACTCCACAGAACACAATCAGGCATGAGACCCTTCCAGGTTCTGAGGGTATCTGCACTTTGTCTGCAAGTTTACACTTAAATAAGAAAGATTGTGACCCAGTGAGCTGGGGGTCACTCTGGTCGACATGGGCTGCTTGAGAGTGTGGTTGACCAAGAGTGGTTTGGAGGAGGGACTTCATGCAGCCCAAGCACCTGCAGTGGGCACCTCTGTTGAGACCTCCAGCATGGGTGGTGAGGATGCTCCTTATTCTGGCTATCAACAAGCTGGCAGAAACTGTATTGTTTACCAACTCTGGAAAACCAAACCATCAGATTTTCATGCTGCAGCACTGCAGCATTCCCATTGATGTGTGAACTTGGAAGTCTCTTGAAGAAAAATGGTTTTCTTGTGGTTTTGTTTATTATTTTGTTTTTGTTTGCTATAGCGACAACAGGGCACTGGTAAGATATACCAAACCAGGCTTGCCAATCCTGCAAATGTTCCTGAAGCTCATGTCTCTCAGAAATCCCGAGAACTCCCAACTTTCTATGAAGTCAATTTCTATTACTTGGGAGTCCATGGAAAATACAAATTTGAACTGAAATATCCTGTCTGTTCTAATTCTCTAATTCAACATTTTACCAAAATGGATGTAACCATAACTTGACCTATGAAATTACAGGGATTTTAATTTTTGAGAGACCAAGAGAAGAAAAATTAAAAAGGGGTCCTTTCCAGTCTTCAGAGACTTTAATGAATTCAAATACTTTATCTCAGACTTATCTAATAGTTTGGGTGGAAGTGAAAAACTGATTAATAGATCAAGCTCACTTTTATCTTTCTCAATTTTAAAATAAATTGGCTGTTTAATCTTTCTTTGACCTGAAATAGCCAGACATTGCACTATGAACTTTTCAGAAAGTGAGCAGGTTTCATGGCTAATGAGCAAAGCTGATTCCTAGGAAGATTTTCTGAGTTCATTGTCTTCATGTGAAAAGGACATAGAAGACAAATAAGAAGCGAGCTGAAGCTCCTGCCTTTGTGCTGCCCTGTCCCTGTGCTAGGGATGTACTAGAGCAGGGTAAAGTGCCCTTTGTGCACAAACAAAACCCCCTGTTTCACATATTTATTCACAAGGTTCTCATAAAGCTGCCTCTTCCTCAGACATGATATTAGCAACTTTATATCTATGAGCAAACTTGTGATTAAATATGTGAGCTCAAAAGCAGGTATAAGGTGTCTCTGGTGAATATTCCTTCTCTACCCATGCTCAGGGCACAGACCCCACCCCTCTGTTACAGTTAGACCATGTAATTTCTAACAACCAGAGTGAAGATTTTTGGTCATGAATCAAGAGATCATTAGATCCAAATGACCCAAATAAGGGTTGACAAATGACAGATAAGTTTCCTGTGGAAGTGACACAGAAAGCTGCCTTCAGAGTCCTTATCCAGACGTTTCCTTAATAAGGATTAGGAACTGGACTAAAGGCGCTTGTTGTGGCTTGAATCTCAACACTAATGGAAAACTATTTGGGAAGCAATTGCCTGTGAAACACACCTCAGAGAATTGGTTTTTCAGTAGGCTTAATGCGATACCTCCTGTGTGATGATCCTTGTGAAATGTTTATTTGAATTTTCTGATGATGTTTTGGTTTCCAGTAAAAAAGTCTGATCATTAAATGATAAGTTACATTGGCTGCTATACTGTTACCTAGTGATTCTTATACCATTAACAAACAGCTAATATGTGATGGGAAAAGAGCAAATTAATGTCCCCATGTAAGATTCTGTGCAGAATGCAGATTTGAATTTTTTGAGTATGCACAATTTCAGAGCACTTCGTGAAATGAATGCATCTATCATTGTTCTTCAGTGATCTTGTGCTATACAATTGCATACTGCATATTTAAACCTAGGGCCTAATTCTTGTGTACATTGAGATCGCTTTTCACCACTTTACCAGGGACATTCAAATAACAGAGACAGCCCCAGAAGAATTATTTTATGTAACTTCAAAAATGAGGCATGAGATGCAGTCTACCTGAGCACAGTGATCCTCTCTGTACATATACCAGACCTCAGCTCTGATTTTGATCATTACAAGAAGACTGGAAATGTTCTTATCCAAAGATAGAACTTTATAAACATTGCAAAGGGAGACTGTGATTGATGAACTCTTAAATTTTTCACAAGGTATGTGTCTCCAGGGTAAATAGAATGATTTTGATTGCAGATGAGGGCTCTTTGTAACAGAGTGATTTATTTTGCCACCATAAGATTATTTATTTTCAACGCGTCCAAGTGGCATTGGAAAAATTAGCAGAACTCACCATAGCATCCTATTTTCTGATTAAGTATGGACAGACTATTGAATTAATCTTTCACCTTTCTTGTATTTTAAATCTTACATTACAAATTTGTCATCTTCAGTTTTTCCTTTAATGAAGATTTACATTTTCAGAGCATATGCTCGTACATATAAATGCATATGAGGCATATGTGGTAATTATGCATATCTCTCTCTCTCTCTTCCCCCTTCTCCATCTATAAAGAATGAGTTCTTATTCTTTTGTCTGTGAAATAAAACATTCTAGGTTCAATTATATCGTGCTCATGGGCAGGCAAGGCGGGGAGCAATGAGATTTGCATGCCACAGGAATGCCCTTTCCTGGGCAGGCACAGGCAGAAGCGAGGCTGATCTCACAGTTACTGAATCATCTGCCAAGAGCTGAAAATGCAATGTTGGTCTTTACTTCTCACTTTGAAAAGTTTACAGGTTTCCCTACTCTTCTTGTGCCTGTCATTTTTTATACTCCCATCACTGCTCTCCATCCCACCCACCCACTAGTATCATCACATCTTACCTAGAGTGAGCTTCCTTTACCCTGATCTGAGGCTCACTTTTGTCCACACTAAGCTAGACATGAAGTTGGAATGTGGGACCAAATGGAAATAAATGTCAGGGTATTAAAATGGTGAATGTAAACGTACAGTGTGAATGTTGCAGAGTAGGTTATCCCCTCAACCAAATATCACTAGAGTCAATAATCTGCAAGGGAAGTAATTGCAGTCCTGACGAGCTTCTTGGGCTCGAGAGGGAGCATGTCCTTGGAGAGGAAAAAGCACTTACTTTCATCTGTTTGGAGATCTCTGAGGAACAAAGCTCTGCAAAGCCATCTGTACATCTGCAGGAGCTGTGGAGGAGTTGGTGAGGAGAAGGGTCTCTAGAGGCATTTCTAGACATGTATTATTTCAAAACAGCTATGAGAAGAATTGGATTTGACTGGCTAAATGGACATGCCTTGCCATAACTCTCCTAATGGTTTTCGTAAGAAAAATGGGAGATACAATACTTGCTAAACATTTCAATAGCAAATACAGGACAGTATTCCTCTCACAGAGACAGTGTCTGTTGCTTTTAACCATGAAACCAGTTTTTTTTTCACATTTGCCATCACCAACAAGATGGTCAGGGACAACCATGAAATATGGTACAAAATATTTCCAAAGCTGAGGCAGATTGTGAGCATCGGTGGTCTGAGTTTAACTTGGAAAAACCTGCAATTTGAACTCTCCTCACAGTGCAAAGGGCTCAGAGCAGCCAAGGAGCAGATGCTTGAGAGGAATTAAGTTTGTCACTCTTGGAAGAAAACTGCTGACATTGCTTTGTTCTGATGCAGAGACCCTGTTTTGTCTCCTGAATACTTACAGGTTTACAAATATTGATTTGTTTCGAACCAAACCTTCTGAGTCTGAAGCTCACTCTTTAAGGCTTTTTGCTTCAGTTTTCTAAGCTTATTTGTAAACTACCTCACAGTGACCTGTGAGGGTAAGGGAGGATTTAGACTTCATCAACAGGTGAAAGCAAAACCCTGGCTTATAATCTGGGCTCAGCACACCTTCTGTAAAGCTTTTCTGTAAGAAGGACAATCTTTTCTCAGACACTGACCTCAGCCTTAGTGAATTTTGCGGATGGATCATCAAAGCCTGTTTTCAACACCAGAGTATCTTCTGTCTGATCCTGCCACCAGAACCTGTCCTCACTACACTGACCTCTGGCTGTCTCCTGCTGTGGACAGCAGTGGTGGAGGACAAGGGTCAGGTTGGAGTGATAGCCCAGGAAGTGGATGAGCCCTGATCTCACTCCATGGGAATACACAACAGCACTGCATCTTTATCTGGGAAAGCCATGGGCACACCACTGTCCCATCCACTCTGTTTAGACCCCTGTGCAACAACAGCTCTCAGTGGCTGGGCACAGCCTTGCCTCCCACTCCCACTTCCAGACCTTCTCCTGCAGGGATGATGAGGCATGTTTAAACTGGCTTCTTCTGCCAACTCCCCACGGCATCTCAGTACTCATTGCAACGGCAAAAAAGGAATAGCTGCTCCTGGCTGCTATGATTTCTGATTAATTGAAACACTTTTTTAACCTGAGATCAAACACTGATGAGTCATCCTCTTTTCTAAGCTGTATTACAAACTGGATAATTTATATGACTATACCTTCATTTAATATTAATAGTTTTCTCAGTAACTCAGTACATTTGAATAACAGATTCAGAAATCAGTAGGATAAAAGGGCACAGTTTTGGCAAAATTTAAATTAATTCTAATATTACTACGACTACCAGGCCTTTCGTAGTTATGTAAAACAACTTTTACAAATGCATAACACTATCTTCATTATTTGCACTAGTTGTGTCTCAGTGTATCTCTCTTCTTCCTCACATACCTTCAACAGAAGTTCACAATATCTCCAGAAGTCTTTGAATTGCTCAAAAATCTCGCTTATGAATTTTCTACTTTCTGTTTACTTCACAGTTTTTAGGAGACTTAATTCTAATTCCTTAATACATAAGTGAAACCCTGTGCAACAACTTGCAAAAAGCACATTGGCATTTTTGGAACAAACACGCAGAAATTTTATGTTGGATGTAGCACTGTGTATAGTGAGATAAAAGTGAAGTAAAGAAAAAGAAATTGCTTGAGCACAAAATCCATGGGAGAAGTAAGGAATTCAGACGCTCAAATAAAAGAGAAAAAAAAAAGGTAGAGAAAGGGAGAAAATAGCAAGACAATTTCACTGCTTTGATAATCACTTGAAGTAAAATATCTTTCTATGGCCTGGCTGTCTTGTCTTCCAATATTGAATCTTATGATTTAGCCATATTTCAAAAAACTGTCAAGTTCTAAACTAATGTCTGTGACAAGTTCATTTTAAAGTAGGTTACTTCCTGGCAAATCCTTCAGGTGGAAAGATAACAAAAAGTATGAAATGAATTTATAGGGATTATTTATTACACAGAAGTTTAACAGAAGTAGCTGCCTAACCAAAGAAAGGCTATTCATACTGGAAGTCAAATGTGTGTCCTAAGGAGGAAGGTGACAAAATTGCTGGTGGATGCTATGGAAACTCAAGACTTTTTCATCAGATTGCATGTAAGGATATTTTACCTGCTTGTCTCTGTCATCTTTTCCCACTCACCCCACGCTGGCTTCTGAGCAATTTTAAAACCTTGTCACATCTGACGCAAATGCTTTAACAAGAGCTGAGCCTCACCATTGTCAGCAGGTAAGAGGGAGGGACAGCTCCTCACAGCAAGTCTTGGGGGACCACCTCCATGCCCAAGGAAATTAAACCCCCACAGCCCCCACTGCTTGATGCAAAGTCCTTGATATGGTGGGATTCATACTTAGATAATTTGCATCTGTTTCTTCTAGTATTCCTTTTGATGTGCACGATGAAAGACTTGAGGGCTCTTTGTGAAGGGCTGGAGGACAGAGCATGTGCATCACAAAACCTTGGGTTGGTCTAAGGAAAGAGGATTCCCTGTCGAGTGTTTGGGCCCTGCCTGCTGTGCCCTGTGGTGCCCTGAAAGTCAGAGCTCTGTGAGAGCTCTCTTCCTCACCCCCCTTTTCATTCATTCATATCTCACCCACCATTATGATTTTGCTCCCAGGTTCTGCCTCTTGTTAGTGGAGACCAGCGAATGATGTATTAACCTAGAAGCACCCATGCCTTTGGGAGAGTCCTCACTTCTACTGGGCTTGCAGTCATCTGAAATGAGATACTGGTCTGCCTGAGACACTTGCTAATTGCTGTTCAATTAACAATTCAAACAGCGTTAAGAAATTAATTCTTTGTAAATTTGAGGAATAAAATAGAAGCAGTCAAATTAAGAAGGTGGGAAAATCAAGTATTTTAAGAATGCCTACAAGAAAACATCACTGGGTCATTACTTGGCTGAAAAAAAGCCTTGGCTTGGAAAAAAAACTTTCATCTCTTCAAGGAGTGATACAGCAGACTCTGTCGTTCCCCAATATAAAGCCTATTTCTGCATACCACTCAACCTTGCTCAAAAAGGGGCTGCATTCCTGCACTCTGCTGGATTCCTTGACTTTCTGCTCGCTTGCAGCAATAAGAGATGATTCTCATCTAGGTTTATAACATTCTCTATTTAAGGAAAAACTGTCATATTTTAATTAATCAAGAGATGCATGAGGACTTATCTCAGAGTGACCATTAAGACCCATGCTCTGCCTCCATGCCATTGCCCTCACAGATGCATTGTACTGTGTGTACACAAATAGTTTTGGTAGTTTGTATTGATTATAAAAGTGTACCCTGAACTGTTTCATGGACAGTTGATTTACCCAGGACATCCAGAGCAATGAATTCAAACAGAAATTATGAGCAAATTTGCAGCTGTGCTGGCTCCCACACAACATGCCAACTTGCAAGTTCACTTGGCTCTCCGTATCCACAGCTGCACACAGAGCTGGGGGCATTGGCTGTGCTGTGCACAGGCAACACTGCTTGTCTGTGGCCATGAATATGAAGGAGGAATGTTTTTTTAGTGAAATGTACTTCAGTTGGCACAGTGTTTGTCCAAATAGTGGAAGCATATCACATGCCTTGCATGTGTTCTAAATTGTGGAAGTCTTCCTGTATTGTCATATGCTATTATTATTATTATTATTATTATTATTATTATTAGAGAGGATTTAGATACATAAAAGCATTAGGACTACAGTGTTTAAGTTTTAGCTGCTTATTAGAGTACTTCAAGGAATGAAATTCAGGGTCATACTTCTCCTGACCAACACCAGGAACAAGCAGATGCTTGAAAACAGAGCGCAAACATCCAATGCACAGTCAGACCACCTGGGGTTAGTCAGTAGAAAGTGTGGAACACTCCTATCCTGCCTATCTTCAAGGTAATCATCTCATCAGCTGTTTATTCTTCCTTGAAAGTAAAGATCTAAACCACTCCTCCAAAGAGCTCAAGGGAATTGCTGTGGTCTTTTAAAATGATGGGAAAGATGCTGCTCATTTTAACTAATTTGGGAAGTGGATTACATATGGCTCGACCATAATTGGTGTACACTCACTGGATTAATGCATTAAAGGCAATGCACATTGCTCAGTGATTTATTCTTAGCTTTGGAAAAGAAGGATATAGGCATCGGCATTGACCTTCACGTAAAGTTCTGGTGAGTGAAAACAGACTGAAAGGTGATACTGTGCTTAGCAGAGCTGATAGATACACTGGTACGTCCATTGCAGCAGGGAAAATACTTTGCTGATAATACTAGAATGATATAAGATTTATGCCAGAATAAAGATGTCTACTCTAAGGCAGCATGTTGAATAAATATGCTCCAAGTGGAAGCTGGAGTGGTGGACATTTCCCTCCCCATCTTGGAATGTTGATAGCTTGTGCTTATAAAATGTTCACATATTTCTTGAGTAGCTTATCCCAAGTTGTGTGCAGTTAAATATGTTTGGACACATCAAAGTTAAAAATATTACTCAAAGATCTGAGGTCTATTACCTCAAGACAAATTATGTATTCTGTTTCTCATATGTTTTCAAGTATTTCATTAAACATTAGTAGTTTTCTACATTTTTTGTACTTTTCCCTTAGTATTTTCCTTAAGAAAAATGGAAGTTGACAGCTTTTGCTTTCTGAATAAAACTCTGTATTTTTATACTAACATTTGAAAGTAAAGGTTTGTCTCTGGCAGATTGGTTTGACTACAATTCTTTTATTAGCTACAATTATTTTATTAACATACAGCCAAAGTCTACACACACAGTCAAGTGTACAACATAGAAAACAAACAACAGGTGACAAAAAGCCTTTTCTCTTAAAAACATCAATAAACACATTTGCCAAGGGCTAGACTAATTTCACCATCATTATTGCTTCTACATTAAAGGCACTTTATGTCTTTTGTACCTTTTTAAACCATATTTTTAGACATTATTTAAGTGTGACTTTCCACAGGGATAAAGCAGAGATTAGGAGAGCTCATGCATAAACACCACTTTAATCTCCTTGATGTCAAAGCATGCATAGATTTATCTGGTGCCTTCTCTTCAATGGAGATGAGTCTGTGATTTTTTTTCTGTAGCTGTGCATCATGAACAGAGGCTCTGATACTACAAGCAATTCTGGGTCTTTTGTGCTCCAAGGTTTTCACAAATGGTATAGTTCTCACATGCTCCCAAGGCCTGTGGAAAAGGATGTGGGTTCTATAGCAAACAGAACTAAAGCATGAAAGCTTTAATGAAGCAGCCACATGTAGCCCTATGTACACACAGTATCTTGTGTGTCCTAGGAGAAGACTCTTACAGAAGTTTTGTTGGTTTCTTGAGAGAGGAAGATGCTGATAAGACATCACCAAAATGTCAAAAATCACTTATAAATGAAACCCCTTCCTCAGTCGTGTGGCCAGTCCTGAGGACCAGTACTTGCACTAGACTGAAGAGTTTTTGGACTTGGAGAAATTTTTGAGATGTGCTTCAACTTACATTGATTTCATGATCTGAAGCTAGTGTCCCAGTCAGCCTGTTGGATGGAATTTTTGCTGTGGAAAATGATTCCCTTCCATGCAGTGGACAAATAACAAATACAAATAACTGATTGAGAAGCATAAGAGTGTGTGCTCTCTGTCTATCCATGACTAAGAAGGGAAGAGCAGGCTTGCTGTCCCTGATAAAATTTTGAATTTATCTTAGAACTGAGAAGGCATGGACTGGGTGGCATCCAGAGATACATTTCAAACTAAGTTCTCCGGTGGAGAGGGTGATGATCAGTACAATGACAGGGTGGAGCTGTTTTGGGAAACATGACTTTAAATCTCTTTTTTCTTGCTATTCAGCTGCAACCATTGTCCCACCTGACACCATGGGCATGGTGACTGCTGAGAGAAGAATGTGCTGTTTTCACCTTGGATACCTTCCTGTCACTAGTGCAATGGTCTATACAGATGGATCTGTTGTTGTTTGGTGCTGGGGATTCTGAGGTAGTAAGGATCTGCTTCTTGATTTTGGTTCAACACTTTAGTAACATCAACAGAGAAGCAGTCAAAAAACGACAACAACAAAAAGAAGCTCCTTTTAAATTAAGTTATTTTTGTTTGGGATAAACAGGAAGATGATGCATGAACAGTGAACCTGAAGAGAACTCAAGAAAGATAATGCTCTACTTTCTGAGCAAAGGGGGAGGCGGTGGGCAGTGTCTGTTTTTGCACTTTAGGGTCATGACTTAAGCCACAAAATGTGACACCAGAGATCGGGGCTGCTGTGGTACATGTACTCAAGGGAGAGGAACTATTGCTTGTCCAGGACTTCTAGTACAATCAAGAGAGGGAAATGATTATGGAGACTATTTCTACTCACAAGGGGAAAACAGATTATTTGAGTCATTTATCACTGTCTATTATATAGTAATTCCACTGAAGCTTTAGATGGTCTGAATGTAGCATAATGTGGCAGTAGGGTAATATAAAAATAAGAGATACATGATTTTTTCCCCTTCCTTTCCAAAAAGGAGCTATTATATTTATAATTGCATAGAGCAATGATACTTTTCTGGTTTCTTCAAGATTCATGATACAAATTTCCTGCTCTGTTCTCATGCTTTTCTGACTGGCTGTATTTCACAGCTGAGCATTTAAAACCATTTTTGCTTAAGAAACACTCCAGGGTGGGATTTGTCCTATTTGTCCCTACACCCCTATGACAGTAGGGATGAGCTGCCTTTCCACAGGAGCCCTGAGTGTTTGTCTTGAGTCACCTTGTGATGCACACTGATGTGCCACGGGACTGCCAGCAGTTACCCACAACAGGCACCTATTTGCATCTTCTGTGATTCCTCTCCCACATCCTGTTGATGAGCACTCAGGTTTTGCTGTCAGACAGTTGGTATATGGCTAAGTTATGTTCCTGAACACAGGAACATGTCTACATCCCAAGCCTAGTAATACAGACATTGCCTATGTGATGTATTTTACCATAACTAAACATTATATGGATACATTTCTACAGCTTTGCTCCTATCTCAAGGGTGCTTCAAGCATCCTAGAGATCTTAATCAAGAGCACATTATCTATGGCATTCAAACACTGGAGAGTGACTACATCTTTCATTTTCAAAATAGGAGAATTACAAATTCCCATAGTCACTGAATGCTCCAATGCTGGCCAATTTGCCCTTAGTGATGTGCAATAAAATTTTCAGGTTTCTAGAGGTAGAAGCAAGCCATGAATTATATTGAAATCAGAGTGAATAGGAATAGTGAGGATTTGATCCTGTTAGTAGTGAAATGTTTATCCTTCAGATACTCTGTTTTGTTTTGGAAGAAAGTTGTGTTTTCCTGTACATTCATATATTAAATTGTTCTGTCAGAAACCACAGTTTTGATCTAGAAGACTGTGTCATGTAAATCAACCTTAATCTGTGACACTCTTACTAGAGATGGTTTTATGCATTATTCTGTCAAGTGCTGACAAAGTCATCGTCCTGATAGCTCATACAAACAGGATCTGGTGGATGTTTTCATCAGAAAGATTTTATTTTAATAGAGTACATAAAAATGGATGAAAATAAGGAAAACTCATAAAATGATAAGTAGCTTGCCGTGTTAGGTAAGCTGCACAGTTTACTGTGCTGTGGTAGGACATTATAAAATGATACAATAGAAGCACAAAATATGTTCAAGGATCTTTTTCTGTCCTGGTGAAGAAAGTTAACTTATCTTCAAAGCTGTATGTGCTCTTCCTAAAACATTTTGCAGTATCTTCCTCTCATGAACTCTGCACAGTGTCTAAGCTGTCAATGCCATCCAAGTGCCTCAACTGACTGCAATCACTGTTCAACATTTTAGAGCAAAGAGGAGAAAACATCACTCTCAAATACATTTTTCAAGACCATGTATCGCAGTCAAGATCAGGAGTTGCTTGAGGAGAAATTAGGCCATGAGAAGAGAAATGGACAATAAGCACAACAAGAAAAATGAGCAGTTTCCATACTGATCCAAAACACCTGGGCTGCTTAAAAATATGAAGGATATGGGAACTCATTGCAAGTGTTTTGAGAGTGTCTGCATATTAAAGGTGATGCACAAAGGCACTAAGCAAGCAGTTTTGGATTTATGCCACCAAATCATATTTGAATTGAAACGGGAATGGAGAGTGGTGCTATGCTGTTTGTTTATCTGCAATGTGTCAAATGCACCCATATGTAGCATAAAGTTGCTTTATCAAGGGTGGACCCAGTTTCATATAAAGGGAATTTAAATTTGGGGTGTGGAAGGCCTTTTCTTCCCCTTTCTCTACCTCTATCACTACCAAACAATCTTCTTTGATTATTTTGTCCTCCATATTAACATTTTATCTGTAGAATTTAATTCTCTTTGCTAGTTTTGCAACAGTATTTATATTTCAAAGTAAAATAATATTCAGGATAATTAATTCATTAACTAACTCATTCTCAAATTAATTCAGGATTTCTCAGCTTTTGAATCACTAAAACAATAGAAAAAAAGATAAATGCTTTCTTATTAAACTGGTTATAAGACTTACTTTTCATATGTAAAATAAAAATGCTTTTATGTTAACAGGTCTGTTATCTTGTCAATGAATAAAGGATTTATTGGCCTAATATCCCTTTCTGCTCATAAAAGAATAGATCATATGAGAAATGTGATTTGGAATGAGTAATAATTTATTAGTTCATTGTAAGATTTAGCTCAGCTTCTTAGGAAACAAGACTTGTATCATCATAAGGTCTGTGTGTTTCTGCATCAGTTCTTCAGCCCACTATGAACATTTCTCCACATGTTAGTCACAATGCCAACCAAATATGATAAAAGTAATGACTCCTGAAAGATTTTCCTCAAATTGCAGGAAGACAGAGTGCCTGTCAAAACAGCACGGTTGAAATTACTGCTCTTCTATGGAGAGAATGCCACAGGATGTGGCTGTGGAAAACTAAAATAGGGTAGAGCCTAAAGGAACCCAATGTATGTATTTGCCTGCTCACTAAACAGTTTGTACACTTGAGGAGCTCCATATTCTGTCTTTAGACACCAGACTCATCTGTATTATTACAAATAGTAAAAATATATAAGTCTTTTCCACCTGGTTTGAAGTGACTGAGTTCATAATGACATTTTGGGAGACTCTAGGTGGGTGACAGGCAGAGGATCTGGCAATTTTTCAGGCTGTAATAGCTAAGCAAACAGAAGATGATAACAGTTTTCCATAGAGAGATGGATATGGACTGTTTTTTTACTACTGCTGCCAGCACGACAAGCAGGAGGCATTACAGAGCAGCCAGCAGCAGGAAGGTTCACAAGGAGTTATATATCACAGGGGCAACTTGCAGACATGTCTTCCTTGGATGCTGTAAAAACATTTCTTGGGTTCATTAACAACCAGCCATGCTTCACAATCAAAAGGGATCAAAATATGTATTGAGCTCCAGGATATCCTTGAGATTTAAGTTTAGGGGGACAGGAAATGTTCAGAAGTGTTATTGTCTCTATTTTTGTCTCTTTGCTATCTTCTCCTTTGTTTTGGGAAGTGGGATTTATATTACACAAAATGCTTTCCAATTATGCTATTTAGATTTGTTCTAAATTAATTACAGAAGTATATATTTCTTGATAATTTTACTTGCAAAGTAAAAGTTTGCCTTGCAAAGACAAACTGCTTTAGACTGATTTATTCATGCTCATGATTTTGTGTAAGACACCTGAGGGTGCCACTCCAGAGACACCTTCTTACAAGTTGGAGGCAGGACATCCATTTTTGCTCCATCAGCTTCTTCTAACTGCTCAAACTGTCCCCCTCTTTCTGTGTGAGACACTGTCCACTGTGTTTTTTTGGAGAGATAATCAGGCTATGCCACTTTTGCTAAAAGATACCTGCAGTGCAAGCCGCTTTGAGGGAGCCTATAGCACTTGTATCTCTTGTAAGACCTGCCACCAGGAGAAAAGGGAATGATGGGAGGCTGAAAATATGGCTAATTTGAGCAGTTGCACAGTTTCCACCATGTGCTGCTTCTTGCCATGCTCCCCAGATTGGTCTCAGATGCAGGGAGAGAACAGATGTGTGACTTGGAGGATGCACCAGGAGCTGAGGTTCCATAGTGACTTATTATGGAGCTTTAGCACCTTTCGCTGGTGGGTAGTGACCTCCTCTCCTCTCCTCTCCTCTCCTCTCCNTATAAATCAGCACTCCAGGGATGCAAGAAATAAGCCTCACTCTGGGAAAACTATTTTCCTCATCAGGCTGTCCTCCTTCCCTGCTGGGTAAGTATCGAAGAAAGGATTCTGAGATGATGCATCTTTGGTCTAACCCAGTGTGGGTTCTCTTCAGATTTTGTGTTCAGATTTTGTGGTCTGAACACAGAGCAATAACGGTGGGAAGCATCCCTGTTGATGCATCTGGGTAACAGTTTCAGGTTAAATGACAGATTCAGGACTTTTTTGATAACATACCACAGCAGTGATAGCGCAGTTGTGACTGTGAATGCAGCTGTTTTCCATGCTTCAAGAAGCAAGAAGATACCATACCATCTGAAGCAAACAGTGTAGTTTTCCTTCATGTTTTTAAAATTAAATGTCATACTGTATCTGAAAGCTCCAACCTGCTTGTTTAAGTAATCCCTGCATACACTCTATGAAGGATAATAGCTGTCCTGATAGCTAGGAAAGAGTAAATAGTATAGTAGTTTTATTTATGGAATCAGCCTGTGCTATTGATTGTAATTGTATGCATAGTGCTTATGAGAGCAGTTGGAAACACTAGACTGAACAGCAGATTATTTTTCATTTGACTGCATTTATGCATGTAAGCATAGCTGTGTAAGTACTTGCATACTTACAACTCTGGAAGGCTTATACTTCCATAGGAATAAAAATATGAGTCATTTATCATCCATAGTCTCCATACTAAAAAAGTTTCCATCATTCAGATAAAATGGCAAGAACATCCCTTAGGTCAGGTTTCAAACCTAATTAAATTAGTCTGATTACTTTAAGCAGTAGGAAACTCTTAAGCATACTAGCTAGGTGGGCTAGTCAGATAGAGAAAAATCTTCTTTTCCTTTGGCAAGTAGACATGTAAAAATACAGCTGCTTTTGTCCTCTCTTTCTCTTATACTAAATAGTGCCTCCACAGAAATGAGGTGACTGCAAATAATGATTAATGGCCATAATATGTAGAGAGCTGTGTTGCTCATAATCATATTAGGCAGTAAAAATAATGGTTAAATAAAATCTAGAAGCAATTTTTTTAGCTCTTGAAAGTGAAGCTGTACAAAGAATGCTAATACCTGTTGGCCATGGTTTTACCCAGGGAAATGTAGCTCTAAATATAAGGAAGGAGACCCTGCTTTGTGTGAAATTTTTTCCTGAAAGCTATTGCTGTGCAGTAGGAAATCAAGGAAGCAGTTGCGTTTGTGAGGCCTCACTTTGGAAATTAATTTACTGGTGTGGAGATAATACCAAATGAGCAAAGGGACAAGATGAACAAGACTCCCAATATCTGGAGAGGAAAAGCATAATAAGCTGAAAGGTTGAATAGCAGCTGAACCTGGATGGAAAAGCAAACGAAAATTACACGGTGTTTTAGGAATGAGATCCTTTATAGTAGCATTATGTAAAGACAGATGACTGTATCTTGCTTCATTTTTAGATATTAGACTATAGATATGAGGCTATATTGAAGAGCAGTGCCATGATTGTCAGTTTCTCTCTCCCATACAAATAGATACAAACACACACCTACATGCTCACAGGAGTGATGGCAATATTGCTGATTACTGTGACAAATTGCAAGGCACTAATACAGATTGTTAATACATGGTAGACAATTACATCTGCATTAAAAGTATTTTGAACATATCGATGTCATGCAAGTATTTAATCTATTTAATTTATTTAATCTATAGGCTAAGTCTATATCCTATAGGCTGAAGCTAAATTTTAGACAGTAATATCTGTAGCAAGCATAGGGATTATCCATGACAGTAATGAATATTTGGGTATTAGTCAGGATGCATTCCGTGCTTTAAGACAGAAATTGATTTACAAACCAACAGGCTTTCTCTGGATTAGAAAACCCAGTTAACACAATATCAGGCAATCTAAGAAACTTTCCTCCTATGATTTAATGTGTTTTTGAGAAAGGTCAGTCTGGCTAAATTCTCACTTCTCAAGCAACATCATGTTACTATTGCAGCCTGGTTTCAACAGTCTTCATAGAAGAAACTCATAATTTCCTACTTGTCTTTAAAAACAAATCTTCAAAACCACTCATTTTCTTAACAGGTTCCAGAAAACTCCTGGATCTATTACCATTGTGCTGTGTGTCCCTGAAAGAAAGGAGGAAGAAAGTTCAGTAAAGGCTTTTTCTTGCATTTTTTTTCTTGCTCCTTTTTTTTCTGGTAAAATGTTACATTCTTTGGACTACAGTTACAAACTCCATTTGGATTACAGTGATTTTGCAAAGCCATTTCTTTTTTAATAGAAACACTCTGAAAAAAAATTGTCATAAACTGAAAAGAGAAAGAAAGGCATGGAAAAGACATGCTTAGTGTAATTTTGTGATTGTAGGCTTTACTGGAACTGAAGTAAAGATCTGAGCTATGTCAAGAAGTCCTGGACAATTATTAGAAAATGTAGTTTCATCTAATATTCATTATTGGACATCTAGAAATAACTGTGTTTACCTAATCTCCCAAATGGAAGTCCTGAAAGGGAAATGAAATCTCGAACTGGTTTCTTATTTCTGACAAAGGTGAGCATTTGCAGCTCCTGTACTCCTTTTAATACCCTAAAATACCTCCTCTCCTAATTCAGATCTCTTCCCCAAATTTTTTTCTCCTGGTGGACTTGTGTTATTTTTTTCTGCTTAAAAAAAGCCAACAAATGTAACAAGTATGAAAGCGAGCATTTTCTGCCCTCTTCCAGAATGCCCAGTGCTTGTCTGTAGAAACTCAGCTAACGGAAACCAAGTTGCCTTGCAGCATTATACCATCCTGATTAACTGCTCGTAATAATAGCCCTTTTTTGAGTATTTTTCGTATCTACAGCTTCCTCATCCGGATGATTTTTTTCCTGGAAATCATCACATGTATGTCTAATAGCACAGCAATGGGAAGTGCTTAAATATCTCACAAATGTTAACACACACTACATAATCAGAGAGGATACTGCTGGGTTACATGGATTTCCAGGCAGCACCTACTCTAGCACTGCCCTCACGCTTCCACAAGTTGCACAGTAGGAGCTTGGCCTGATTTACATCAGAAATTGCATACAAGTGCCAGAGCAGATCTGCTGGAGCACCATCAGGGCACATCCTGGGCTTCAAAGAGGAATGAGAGCAAAAAGCATGTGGCAGCCCTGGTCCTCCCCTTCCCTGCAGCACTGATAGATAAATGGAAAACCTGAACTGGGGCCAGGCACACCAGAAAACTCTGGGAAATGTTAAAGCTACTGAAAAGGAAGCTTTACGTGGGAAGAAGCAGAAAAAGCTAAACATTAGTGCTGCCATGTGCACTGCTTATAACATAAAGTACAAGATTTTCTCTGGGGCTGCCAAAGGTTCAACAGCTACATCCTCCTCTCAAAGCCCTGAAATGCAGCCCTGATGGTGGGACTGAGACAGCCTTTGGCGAACAGGGCTATGTTCAAAACTCAGAAAGGGAACCACCATCTTGCATTTTGGATGGCCATGTTTCTCAAAATACTGTTTTATTGTAGCAGCAGCGGAGGCTGAGGCTGTTGCTTAAAACCCCATCAAAACACTGAGTGAAAGATATATTTTTGTTTAGAAAAGAGCACAAGTCACAACCAAATGTACTGTCTTCTCCACATCATTAATATTTACAGTTTTACACCTATAACACCATTCACAGCCAAAACTGCTGCTCATCAGACTTCATTAATATTCATAGAGGCAAGCCAAGTAACACAACTCACAATTGCTGTCTATTCCCAACTACATTAATATTTACAGCTCTATAGGCGATTTAGTCAACTTATATAAGTTCACAGTGGTAAATCATAATACTGAAGTTGATTTACACTGTTCCCTTTCGGGCTAAGTAGGATCTTAAAAAAGAGCTGGGATATTTATTAATGTTACTATCTGCAATAAATTCAGTTCTTATAGTATTTAGCCTTGTAATTCATCTTCTATTGAATAAAGGTTTTTCACGTGCAGCATAAAGACTCCTTGAAAAGTAAAACTGAAGCAAAATCATGTCTGTGGCCTACTATGGTAGCAAGGCTTTTACCAGAAATCATTGGCATTTTCATTATGAATCCATGCATACTTAGCAGATGCTACAGACTGCATTGTGTTGCCATAATAAAGTAATGAACATTTGTATGGATAACTAATATTTGATGCGAACTTCAGTATCCTGCCAAAGGTCATCCCACTCATCTTTCTTTAACAGATAGATATTTAGTCTAAACTAGTTCCTAGAGCCCCTCTGTACTCAGTGGGGATAACCCAACACCTCTGGAGGACTATTCATGCCCTCTGCCCAAACACTTTTTTACTCTCTTGTCAAAAACTAAAGGGTCCATTTCCCAGCTGCATGAGGAAGCTGTAAGAATGGTTGTGGGATGTGGGATACAGATTTGGGGACAACCATAATTCGTGTGAGGGCAAAGTGAGTTTCTTTATTGATATTTGCATATATGTGTTTTTGGTTTTCTAAAAGTGGTTCACAATTGTCTTACATGTAGATCAATGTGACAACAAGCAGAGGTCTTTTTTAACAGTTTCAGACTAACAAAGTGAGTAATAGAACTCTATTTCAAATTCACAGCCTCTACACTGTGTTCAAAAAATTCGGTCTGCAGGCAGGCAGGCTTAGGTCATGATTTCCAAAAATGTCACAAAATTACAGAATCTCTTAGGTTGGAAAAGACCTCTGTGATCACCGAGTCCAACCTGTGACTGAACAAGGGGGTGCCCTTGTCAGCCAGACCACGGCACTAAGTGCCACGTCCAGGCTTTCCTTAAACACCTCCAGGGATGGTGACTCCACCACCTCCTTGGGCAGCCCATTCCAGTACTTTATCACCCTTTCTGTGAATAAACTCTTCCTAATACCCATCCCCAACCTCCCCTGGTGCATCTTAAGGCTATGTCCTCTCATCTTGTCACTGGTTGCATGGCAGAAAAGACCCTCAGCTGGTTACACCCTCCTTTCAGGTGGTTGTAGAGAGTGATCAGGTCACCCTGAGCCTCCTTTTGCCCAGACTAAACAACCCCAGCTTCCTCAGCCACTCCTCATAGAGCTTGTGCTCCAGACCCTTCACCAGCTTCATTGCCTTTCTATGGACTTGCTCCGTGTTCTCCTTGAATTGAGGATCTCCATGTCCTTCTTGATTTTGGCAGGCCCAGAACTGAACACAGTACCCAAGTTGTGGCCTCTCCAGTGCAAAGAGAAGGGGAAGAGTCACTTCTCTAGTCTTGCTGGCCACACTATTTCTGATACAAAAAAGTGATACTTCAAATAATTTAAAAATATTTCTCACACTTTGAACAGCCTGTAACTTCATGTATTCCTTTTCCTCACCTTTTCCTCCTTTGAAAGACATAGACACAACTCCAAAAAAAACTTTATGTAGTTTCAAGGTATTTTAAAACAAGCCATGGAGCACAAAAGAAATGTAGCAGAAAAAAATATGCCAGAGAAATCATTGTTGGCAGCAGCTCAGCAGAGGTTGGAGGTGCTGTTAAAGGAGAAAAATGCAGCTGGTGGACCAATTATGTCCCTTGCCTTGCAGGGAGACAAAGATTTGCAGAGCAGCTGGTCCCTTTTACTTCCTTCAATGCTCATCTCTCAGCCATGCCCACTCCCAATATCTGCCCAAGTGGGATGTGGTAAAAGTTGTCAAATCCTGCAGTAGCATAATGATGTTTAAGCTACCAGGCACTTTATGGTGCTGATGTATTAGTATGCAAGAATTAGCTAATGGTGCAGAAGCTACAGAAGTTCATCCTTTTATACACTTATGCTTTCAAGCTGAGCATGTAGCAGAATCCATTCTACCACCCACCCTGCCTCTTGGGTGTAGAAAAGAATTTCCTTTTCTAAAAAAGGGAGTTTTGAGGCATTAGCTAATCTTACACTAGGACAGCTATTGTTCCAAGTGCCTAGTATTTAACTGGGGAAACAATGACTGAGATAGAGAAGAAAAATAACAGTAAAGCTTCAAATGCAAGTAACAATCAGGGGTTCTCAGCTCAGGGCTGCTCTCTACTCACATGTCTAGAAGGGCTCTGTGAGGTCTGACCTATGACTCAGTGTTGTGGGAGTGCTCCAGCATCCATCTGTGTGGGTAATGCATCCCTACCCATGCCTTAGATACACAGACATATGAAAACACTCTTGTAAACCTCAAGTGAATGTTCAGAATTATGTGGCTTTGTTCCATAAATTAACATTTACATTCAAAGGAGCTCTAACCATCTGCTGAGGCAACTTTTATCTCTCTCTGAGGTGCTACTTGGCCTGAGAATATGTCCCCCGCTCTTTTTTTGAGGTTTTTTAGCTTTTTTTTTTTTATTTAGCAGGAGTCTTGAAGGGTGGTGGGTCATATTCTGAAGGTGGAATAAAAGTGAGGAGAAAGGAGCATTTTTCCTCAATAGATTGTTTTGAAGATTCAAGTGTCAATGAAATTAGGAAATGTAGAGAGGAATCAGTGGAGAACAATAAACATTTCTGGCTACACCTGCCAAATGGCTCTGCCCATAGGCAGCAAGCAGCACTAGAGACAAACAGGAAGAATTGCTGAAGAATAATTCTAATCTGAAAGCAAACAAGCTGCACAATAAGAGTCACATCACTTGATATGACAGGAGGAAGGGTCTGGGTTGTAACAATTAATTCTAACTCTTCTGAGTGCTGAGAGAATTGCATCTGTTAAACAGGCATCAGGTACACACCAGTCTCGTGTTCTTAGGTCCCACCTCGCATCCCTACTGAGTGCACTGTGGTCTCTTCTTGCATTGTCCAGGCTGCCCATGATGTGGAGAGAAAGAAGTGGGAGCAAAGCCTTGGTGCTGTGCTGCAGCTGTGGAATGGGAGACCCGTGTTCCAAAACCCCCTTTCGAATGCCCTGATCCTCAGTTTGAGCTTCGTGTTGCATTTCCTCTGCCCATCATGCAAAGTTACATGCTTGGGGCAGGTTGTGACAGGAGAGCAGAGGTTTGAGAGGTGTGTCATGGCATAATGGCTCTGAAACCTGAGCACAGCCCTCCCAAGAAGGCCAGGATCTCCTACAGAGTTACTCCATTCTGCCTTTCACCTTACATGATAAATGCATCGTATGTACGATTTTGCAAACCGCCCTTGAGAAAGCAAAGCAAGAGTCTCTGGGAGTTTAGGGCTGAAGATGAGAGTGGCTGAGAATGTACTGTCAACTAGAAAAACACAGTACTGGATTAGGGTATCAGCCTGTCCCCATTCTCTGTGGCCAGGGGACAACTGGCCAACCTTGGGAGTGTTCCTCCTGCTCCAAGTACTGTGGCACAGGGTTTGGGAAGGTGAGCAGGAAACTGCTCATAATAAATAATGTTGAAGTATTTAATGAGCTAGAGAGTGGTTTCCTTGGAGGATGATTTATGCTCTGCCATCTCTGCTGTTGACTTCCAAATGGTGTCTTAATTGCTTTTCTCCTACTTGTCCCTCAATTAAAGCCTCTCTTCACTTTTGCCTTCATTTTCAGTACATCACTTAATTTTCCTTATTTACTTTTTAATTATGATCTGGCACTTTTTGCCTTCTGTAAGGTCATTGCATTATAAAGTCTGTCCTTCACTACTTCTTCTTAGGAGCAGGAAAATGAAATGTTTGCTCCAGGAAAAATTAATTTGACTCCTTGTTTTGTTGCCTCTCTGCTAATGAAGCCAATGTGATTTAAATCACTGGCTGCATAAAATTATTTTCTAGGATCAGATAGTCCCTCTTCTGTCATTTTTGGCAAGGCAGGTACAGTAAAATTAATTCTCATCTGCTAACAGTATTTTTCTGCAAGATAAATCAAGATCTGCAATAATAATTTGTAGGATTTAAGCAGTAGCAGTAATGTTTTCTAGTTCATCACAGATTTACAATTTTTCCAGTTTCTTTTCTGCTGATGTCCCCTTGGCTGTGTGCAGCAGATGTACATGTACCCCTAGAATGAAAAAGTGAGATAAACGTGTAATATATTTATGCTCACTGAGCAACCAACCGTGTAGAAAAAAAGAGTAATGCACTCATTAGCATGGCTTTTAACCAGATGCAATTTATTCATGTCCTCATAGGTCTGAATTGTTTATTTGCTGTGTTTTTTTTCAAGTAACACTCTATTTCTATCTGTTATATATATCATCAGTTTGTGAGTATGTATAAGTGAATGTGATACCTATTGCCTCTTTTCTAATTATGTTTAAAATATCATCACACAGAGAATACTAAATTTTAGGTATCCAAGGGGCAGAGCCTGGTCCACCACTGTGAACTGATTGCTCCAGAGCAACTCCCTCTCCTCCTTCCATACTAAAACCCAGCCTATCTCAAGTCTCTCTGCACCACTGAGTGGGGCTGCTTCTCATTCCTTCATCAGGGAGGAATGTGTTTCAGTAGCCTGGAGTGGGTTCTTGTGCCCTAGCTGAAGGTGTGGGGAAGCACACAGTTCCCCAGTCGCTCTCCTGGGGTGTTACATTCTTGAGCAGACAGTTGATCTCAACACAGAAGTGGAGAGCAACTTCCCAGGAGACCAGCTAAGTAGTGAATAATTAAGCCTATGTTTAAATGTCTATGTTGACAGTACACTCCCTCCTCACCTGCTGCTGATACTACTGAAGTCCAAGACCATGCACAGCTCAAAGAATAGTGAACAGGAAGATTTGAATTCTATGGAAATGAAGGAAAACATCCTTGCTCTGTCATTCAAAGTGTTAATAGGCATAAGGCATATCAGGGACATCCCATATAAGTGATTTATCCTTGGTGCAAACAAACAGTCTCATGCTTCTAAAAGTAAAGGCAGTTATTTGTGTTCAGCCACATGATGAAAATCATTAACTTTTATGTTTGAATTCTTTGGTGTACTTGGTGTATTTTTAGGACTGAACCCAAGTAATTTCAGTCCTTGAAATACATTTTACACGTTGGTCTTACCAGTTGCTTAATACCTCTCAAAATCTCCAGGATATATTTGTGTGATTACTAAGGTGCAGGTTTGTGGTATATAGTCTCATTTGGCAGTAATGGAACAGTAAAAAAATAAGGCACTAATAACTTTATGAATATTTATGGTAAAGTCATGTAGCTACTATTGATAACATATTATTCTATTTTGTGACTGCTTTAATGACTTAGTACTTTATTCATGCAAGCAGTTAAAAGTCCTGGGTGTTTCACAAATATTTGCATGGATACCTCCCTTCCCTCCAGAACCATAATTAGACCCAGCTTCCACTCTAGGTTTGTCTCTAAAAAAACCCATCCATTTGGAGAGTAAAAACACACAACTGGGATATATCACTGAGATGTTTTACTCAAAATACATTAAATACTAAGCAGTGAGTACTAGGCAAAGAGCCTGCTAGTTGGAACTTGGTGAACCACATGAAATCAGGCCCAGTTCACACACACAAAAAAAATCACAAGGAGGAATACAATTCTTCAAGTTATTTATTTGAAAACAAAAATTTAATCAATCTGTGTCCCGATGAGCATGCAAATTATCCACACACTGCCTGGCAACTGGTTTAACTACAAAGAATGTGCCAGACACTCTATTGATCCCATTGCATCCTCAAGTCTGGTCACAGTCATTTCAATCAGACTAGCACCACTTTGTTTAGAGTTTTCACATGCACATTGAGGTGTGATTATGGGGGTAATAGAAAGAGTTTTGAAAGCTACAATAAAGCTGTTCACTAAGCTGCTCTCCGGCTTTAATGGATGTGTTAGGATATCTGCTGGAATTGGTGATTTTCAGAGTTTGAGACTATAAATTGGTTTCACTGTAATAAAAATGCTCTCTGCTAAGATATGATGAATCCAGGAATAATTGATTACAAAAATGCAGTTTTCCAGAAAGAATAATTTAGAAAATCCAGTCCATTTAAGAACTTCTGTTGCCTGCCAACGGTGTGCACTGAAAAAAAAGAGCAAAAAAAGAAGTAAGTTTCTTAGCAAGATTTCCAGCCAAAGTGCTGATTTCTCATCCAAACCTATGACGTTGGCAAGTACAATAAAACCCTTCCAGTAGATGGATGGTATATATACCCTTCCTTAGAGAATAACAATGTAATGTTAGTTACCATATTTCAAAGAAAAATATAATTCTCCCATCTACAGAATCCTGTGAATTATCTTCTTTTGCAACTTTATGCAGTTCTTTAGGTCTGTCTTCTATGTTTGATAGTCAACTATGATTTTAGTCAGCTTCCTGTTGTGATGCATTAGAAGGAATTGTTGGATCATTGTATTGCTTCAGAGCAGATAAAACTACTTTGGTTTATGGAAAGCTGCATATGATTAATCTGATTAAATATATGATCAACTGGGAAAAAAATAGAATAAAATATATCCTTAGACTGAACCATGTATTACTGTTCTTTACTCTTACTGAAGCATAGCACAAACGCAAAATAAAAGCTCAAGGATTTGGAAGAAAAAGTGAAGTGAAAGTGAAAAAAAGTCTTTGCTCAAAAGACCTAATAATCTTGGCCTCATTTTCCAATGCCATGTCCCAAACTGGGCCACAAACCTCATCCTTCTCTGAGCATACACCTCAATAAAGCAAAATCGTTGTCCTGTGATCATGCATCCCTCTGGTCCGCACTCAGAACTGTCCTTACAGACACCTAAAGCAACTCCACACATCCATACCTGCCCCTCCTGGATTCAGTAAGCATCAGTAGCTGTCAGTGTCAGTAGCTGCCTGTGTTTATCTGCCAGGGAAGTCCCCCTACCACAGCCATCATTTACCCATTCCTAAGACACTTTCTGTTCTACCGGCATTAGCCCATTGCTTGGGATCTCCTGCTGCTGACAGAGACAGACCCATGGGCTTACACAGAAAATTCCTGCCTTTCTGTAGCTTTATAAAATGAAAAGGAAGTTTTGTCCACTGTAAAAACAGAGGGAGATAGTAAGGGGACAGACAAGAAGTACTCTTTGAACAGAAGAACTCATCATCTTCACGATAAATATATTTTAACTCTCAGAGCAGGTTTGTAGCATGGACTTAAAATTTTCCTTCAGTTTTCATTGTACCACCCCAGTCCCTGACACTTACACTGGAGTAAATTTTCTAGAGACTAACATCAGACAATCCCATGATATGCTATTTAAAGCAAAATATGGCAAATATTTCCAAACTCATCCTTGTAAGTACTGTGAGCATAAAAAAACTAATTCTGAATGAGTCTCCCTCTCAAGATTGAAAGCAGATCCTCATCAATTAAAATCCCTAGATGGGCCCTAAAATGACTCATCAATCATGAACTAGTGTCTTTGTGGGAAGAAATTGTCTTCAGATCTAATTTGGTTTACTCCCTTCAGAAATGCAGGCTTGCAGTGACAGGAACAGTGGTTGCACTTCAGAAAACAACTGGAGGTAAGGGAAGCTGGCCCTAGGAAGGCTTTAGGAACCAAAACAAGAAAATGGACTGCTTGTGGACTCAGCATGTGCAGCAAACACAGCAACCATCACAACTAAAACCTCTTCCCTAAAGTGGTCTTTCTTCTGGGCTCCCTGGCTGCTTCATTAGTTGGGCAATTTAGAGCTACTTTCAAGAAATTTCAGCATTAGGTGAGAAAATGTTATTTGTCTTGTAACTTGTTTCTGGCTGAAGGAGAGAAGATTGCCATGACAGAATAGAGGGAAAGAGTGTCAAAGTATCAGCTGGAACAGAAGTCCTGCGAGAACCAGTCTCTGAAAAAAGGTGACACTGAGGATGTGGTAGAGATAAAACTGCCATTGTTCTGGTAAAATTCGTGTCAGGAAAAGGAGTGGATGTCAGCTAAGGTGTTATTAATAAACCTTGTTTTATTAAAGTACCTAGAGTGAAGGCATCTCACAGAAACTTGCTTCTCCTCTGGTGTGAATCCATCCTGGCCAGTACAGGGTAGCCTGAGTGTCCATACAGCACAGCCACTCCTCCCAGCTGGTTCAGGGCAGACACTCTTATCCAGAACGTTTACCCCATTTCTAATTTCACTGCCAAAAGAAGAGTTCCCAATAACCTTGCAAAATCTTACTGGGTTGCTACAGAGCTGCTCTTTGGGCAGATGGCCTTGGTGTCTTGTTGCTCAGAGTTACTGACCACACATCTCCTTGGGCTGTGTTTGTCTTTGGATGGCTGACAACCAATTTTCTGAGCCAACAGGAGAAGTTTGTCTTGAATATATGAAGAATAAGAATTCAACCACGTCTTCTTTCTGCGACTGGTGGCCTAAGGAGTTTTGCCACTTTCATCATGACCCTCTGAGACCACAGAAAGCTTTGGCATGACCTTGCTCATGATACTGCTCAGGGAAGCTCTGGGAGGCACCCAGGAGTAGAGTGCAGCTTGGACCTTGGAAAGTGCTGAAAGAGGGCATGAGGAGATCTGCACCCACGCCTGGAGGCTACCACTATCACTCTACAACAGTGCTGTCTTAGCTGCCTAGCTAATGGTGAGTGTGAAGCATCCTAGAAGTCTCCAGTCCCTTTGCCAGTGTTCTGCCCAGGGGCTTAGGCTAATCCTGTTGCAGATAACTTTGATCCTTGGGACACTGAAGACATGGGAAGAAGACCAACATGGTTGACTTGCTTGCTGTTGTTTACAAGAAGCACCACTTCACTGTATGCTTTCCATTCCACTTCAATGTCTTCCCATCCTTTTTTAAGGACACACAGAGCCCTCAGTATTTCTGTAATTGCTATACTCAGTGCCATAAAAGCTGTTCAGAAAGAAGATATATCCAGTAAACACAGGCATGAGGAAGCTTTTGTTGGGTACTTGTCCACTGGGGAAGAAGAAGTAGTGCTTGGAGGATTGCAGCAATTTAATCTCGGAGAGGTTTTTAAAAGTGTTTTTTCTTATATTACAAAAAGTAATTTCACAGTATGGGAGGACATAGTAGATTCTTGCCTTACACTGCTGTAGCTGAGGACTTTGCTTACTCATTTTGGAGACAACATTACTAAATTGAGGCAAAATTGTTTTGGTTTTTATCTTTTGAAAGGGGATTTTTTTACCATCAAAACATTATGGTGCCAAGTGAGATAGCTCCTCTAAAGATAAGCTACTACTGATCTGCTTGACAAAGAAAGCAGAAACACCAAGATTTCTGAGAAAGAACTTACATTTTAATTTTGTGAACTCATACTGAGACACAAGTGAAATTAATTTTTGCAAAACAAATACAAGTTGGTCAACTGAAATTTCCAAAGGCTTTGGTTTTTTAAATTTAAACGGCCCAGATTTTAGAACAGGGAAACCGCTTTCACTACTTCAGTGCTAGAATATACCCATATGATAAAATTTGTTAAACTAATCTTTAAAAACAAAGAAAAACAGGTAACGACTTTAATTCATGTCAATTAACCTTTGTGAAATTGTCACCTTGACTGGACCATTTACTTCAGCTGTCTGAAAAAATAAGGTATTTTAATTTGCTCTAAATGTATAAATGCCCTATACTCTAAAGGTATAAATTTGATCAACTAGTTCCATTAAACAACAAATTTAATTGAAAATATGTGGATTACAGCTGTACTTGAAGTAGAGGATTAAAAAGTAATTTCTCAAGACAACTGGGCTTGAGTAAGTGCTTCCTTCAAATAATCATTTTAAGCATTTCAGGAGAGATTTTTTTGGCATTATATCCAAGTTCTGAAAGGAAAGATTGTGCCCTAAATAGTGTGTCTTCTGGACTGTGCAATGAAATGCTGTCGTTTGCTGAATGGTAGAGAACCATCAATGCTTCTTTTGTTCACTTTAATGTTAAAAGCTTAAAGAAGTTTTTAAGTAGTTTGAAAGACAGAAGTCTGCCATACTGCAAAATGTTGAACATGTTCCCCCACAGTAAAGGGTTGTGAAACCTTTAATAATATGGACATTTTCACTGTGACAACCACTGATGTGGTAATATGTAAGTAGCTCACCCATCTTCAGGGATACACTTAGAGGCTTTGTGCAATGAACAACTAGATGGAAATAGTTTTAAAACTGCAGCAGTAAGAAGTTACAATTTAGCTATGGGGTCTGTAATTACAGTGTCTTGATTGTTTATTGGGTCTCTGTGCTTGGTTTTCCCTAGGCTAGTGAAGTGCCCTGTGCTAATTTTTTCATTTTTTTGCTGTTGATATATGGGTCTAGATCCTAAAAGAAACTTCACTGATGAGCTCATTTTAGGTGCCTGAATGAGAGCATCAGTGTGCATCCCGCTGAGCCAAGCTTGGGTACCTTCTCATCTCCACTAGCCATGTGGAGATCCAGATCCCCAAGGGAATGAATCTGATTCTCAATGGCTAAGCAACAGCTGAAGTGAAAAAGCACCAGAAGAGTTTCAATGTGGAATGGAACATGTGCCTGGTCATACTGTTTTTGGGCTGACCCACAAACAGAGGCCAGACAAAGTTAAAAGAATAAAAGTGGATATATTTAATGAAGGGCCTTCTGGTACATTAAGGGCAGACAAAACCTCCCCAAGGGGCTGCACCCAAAATGGACAATGGCCATGAGTTTTTCAGACACATATAAGTTTGGTCCATTTACATATCAGGGGTTAATCCTCCAATTGCAGCTTCAGGTAATAAAGTCATATACGCCCAGTTTGCCTATCCCCAATTCACTTTTGTTTATACTTTTTGGGGCCTGAGGCAGTAGGGTTGAATTTCAGACCTAGAGGGATTGTTTTGTCTGACCAAAATGTGAAGAGTGTTAACTAACACTCTATATGGAGTTTAGAATTATACACTAATACACAGGATTTGAAAAATAGAAAAGCTAAAATCCTAAGGCATCATTGGCACCTGTTTTGTGAAGACAGGCTGATGTGGGGTCCCAGCAGCTCAGGGGTTCATGAGATACTTCTAAAAAAAAGTACTGCTCTAAATGAGATGCCTTCTAAGTCTTACAGACATCCTCATGGACATTCCTCATGAGATAGCTGAGACGACTCCCTGCTCAAGATCGTGGCTTCTTATTGTCACAAACCTGTGCCTGCTGACCAGAGCAAGGAGAGTACAAGGCACTTCAGCCACAGCTGTGACTTCTCTAGGAAGATGGAGGCCAGGTCCTATATAACTGAATCTTGGAGAGTTCATGTTCTGTGTTGGAGCCTGTCCTTTGTCTAGAATAATTTTCTAGAATAATTTTGTCGCAACTTACTACTTTTGAGATATTCCAAGACGCAATGGCCTTAATAAATATTTTTTAATCTATGGAAGATCTTTACTGCACAGATCTTATTTAGAGAAGTCAGTCTCTGCAGAGAGGTATTTATTTTTAGTTTATATTAAGTATGCTCTTTAAGTGTGCTATAATGTGTAGTTTATTTCCCCCTCAAATACACTTACAAACATAATGGCCACTGGCATACCTAATACATGCTATGAAAGTCCCCTAAAATGTAGAGCATATTACATGCTGGGAAAAAGTAGGAATCTCTTTGCTTTATTCATAACACCAGATACTACTGTGTTGAGCAATGACTATTTTAAATAATTATTGTACATTATTACTAGTAAGGAATCATTTAATATATTTTAATATATGGTTTTAAAATCAATGGATATGGTGTGTAAAATCTTTTGGATGGAAAAGTATATCTTGTACTAAGAGAGAAAGTGCCGAAAATTATGCCAGGATGTTACGGTAGTGTTTTTGTCTATTCCAGACTAAGAGCATGGATGTTGAGCACTGAGCTGTGCAGTTACAGACTGTAAGCAGGATAAAACCTGCTTCAGTATGAAAAGCCATTCACAGATCTAATTTCTATACTTATGCTGAAGGACTACTTGAAAACTCTCTCAGAGAGGATGATTTGTCTTTGACAGGCCTGAAGGCACAGAATCTTACTGGTATGCCACCAGTAATGGATCAATCTCAGGGAAGTCTGAGATATTTGGGGAAGAGGCTGCCAGGGCAGGGCAGTGAGGTGACTATCCTGTGGCTCGTGGGAAGAAGTCCTTTGGGAAGCTCAATGGTAGGAATTCAAAGGAGGAGAACGTCCCAGATAGCAAGCTGCCTCTGCAGGTGGGGCTGTCTGTGACACTGGATGCAGAAAGGAAGGCAGGATTAAATTGCCCTGGGGATGCGGGGTGGTTTACATTTTCATCCTCCAAGACTTTTTTCCAGTAACATTCACTTCAGTGCAGGTAGCACTTCTCCCTAATGCTAAGTCTTAGATCTCGTCTTCAAAACATGACATCACTTCTGCAAAGATGAGAATAACTGAGATGGATGAGAATCTCAATAAACTGGGACGTGATACTATGCAGGGATACCTGCATGTGTCTGTTCTGCATCAGGGTGATAGTGATCAGTGGTGCAAGATTCTTTCTGGGTATTACTGAAAAAGGCTCAGCTAATGATGCTGTAATAAAATAGCTGTTTTAATTAAGTAGAATAAAAGGACGAATACAGGTAATGAGCAAATACAACCCTTTGGATACTGGAGATCCTGCTTTTGTGCAGCATAGGACAGACCCTGGCTGCTTTTTTCCATGGCACACTGTGTAGATCACATCCACAGAGCAGTTCCTCCTTCCTCCTACACAATGGGACCTTTTATTATTTGTAGCAAACAAAACCTTCTCCTGACAGGTGTCTTTCATAACACCCACCAGAGTGGAGCACAGGCCAGCACTGGATGTTCCAGCAAAAATTCCTTATGTCATCTATGTATGCTGACTGACATCTGGGCTTCTCAAACCCTAAGTACAAGGTTCAATAGAGCTGATATGACTTTCCCAAGGTCACTTGCTCCTTCAGTACAATGTCTTCCACAATGGTCCTAATATCACAACATCCACCAGAGGAGAACTTAAACAAAAAGGAAAAAAACATAGCTAACTTTTAATGTAATTAAACATTGTTTTTCACATATAATATGTCATAGAAAAAACCCCAATTTATGTCAGTCAAGTTCTCCCAAGAGATAGGTGAGAAGGATCTGTCCCAGAGCTTAAGCCTGTAGCATGGCAAGGGATCAGTCAGAGCTCATGTGGTGGTTTCACAGCACTCAGATTTTTTGGTAGGTAGGATAACTTCATAAACTAAATAATCTATCTTAACTTCTTATGATCTCTCTGATCATTCATCAGTCTGTGCTCAGCTTCAACAAGAAAATTGTGGAATTTACCGAAATAAATATTCCTTCAAACACCAGGTTAGTAACCTGAGCAAGTCCTTGCACTCTTGAAAATGTCTGAGTCCTTTTGACATGCTACAAGAGTGGAGTTTGTCGAGCTGTATGCACACTTGAAAACAGAAGAAAACAGCAGTGAGTGATGAGTTTGTGTCTTTCCTGGTGAAGATCCAGAGTTACTATTAGGAGATATTTTCACAAAGTAAAGAGCTGGAAGCTTAGATGGGATCCCAGTGAGTGTGCTGAGGTAGAACTGAGTGAGGGTCCGTGTCTGACATGAGCAATGAAAGCTGTGTAGTTATATGGAGTTATAGGGAGTACATATTCTTTAGCTATATTATGGCATCTATTTAACTTGCAGAGAGTGTTTTGTGAGAAGACCTTGGAGCACAAGCTCATTCCCTTTTCAATATCACCAGGACAAACCCATCTCCAGCAATTTCTTCTGGTATTATGTGAATCAGAACATGACACTGAGTGGCTTCTACTTAGGTATTAAAAGAACAAAAAAAGAACAAAAAAATTCCTCCTTTAACAAAGGGTAATGACAATCCAGCAATTGAAGCTTTTTTTTTCTCAAAAAGCCAACTGCTACTTAAAGAATTTTGGGTGATAAAATGCCTTTAATTAAACCTCCAGTCTTCAGGTTGGCAGGCTTCTTTTGAGGTGTAAATGACACTCTGGCACCCAGCATGGTGCTGCTGCTGCTGCATTCATCACCTAAGACAGTGGTCAGCTTCCAACTTCCTTGCAGTTGCCACTGCAATTTTCCTAGGCAGGCATCAGCTTCAGATGGAACAGTGGTATTTTATAGCAGAATATTGACAAAGCTGGCAGGGGCTGTCAACAATCTTCTATAAAAATCAAGCTAAGAGTCCAAATCAAATAGTAGAAACAGGTATGATGTTTCAATGTGCCAAAAGATGCCCCTGAGACATATGTATGCAAGTGAAAATGGAGAAAGGAGGTAGGAAAGACTATTTGGAAGCCCATCAATGTTTCAGTTTTGCAAAATGGGATTCCTAATTTTTGCATGCTCAATGCTACTTTAGAATACTCATGGTGAAGGGGGAGTCTGTCAAATCAGACACGAATTGATGGGTCTCAGGAAATTGCTTTTCTAAACAAGACTGGAACAAAAGAAAAAGAATTTTAAAAGAATCAACTTTTCTTTTCCTATCTCCTTCCCTCTTTCCAGCATGTGAAGTACAGCAATTCAGCATTTTAAAAAGTTTCTGCTCAGACTAGATTTCCTGTTTCAGATCCATTACGGCCCTGCCCTGAAGGTAGCCTTTCTTTAAGAGAAGACATACATCCTTATCCACAAGGTCTCTGCCACCATGAAAACTTTAGTGCAGGAATAGCTTTTTGAAACCCTAAATTCTCTTAGACAGGATAACACATTATTGGGAACACCACAGAGTTTGGAAATCCTGCTACATGCAGGACAGCAAGAAAATATATGCCCTGAATCGGATAGCACAGCATTGCCAGCTTGTTGAGGGAGATGATTGTCCTGTTCTGCTCTGCACTGGTGTGGTCTCACCTTGAGTAATGTGTGCACTTCTGGGTGACACGATATAAGGAATATATTAAACTATCAGAGAGTGTCCAAAGGAGAGGTAGGAAAATAGTGAAGGGTCTGGAAGGGAAGCCATTGAGGCGTGGCTGACATCACCTGAGGTCACTGAGCTCATTGCAGTTACAACTTCCTCGTGAGGGGAAGGGTGGGGATAGACACTGATCTCTTCTCTTTTGTCACTGTGTGATAGAACAATGGGAATGGCATGAAGCCGTGCCAGAAGACATTTAGGCTGGATATTAGGAAAAGTTTCTTCCCTCAGAGGGTGTTTGGGCACTGGAATAGGCTCTCCAGGGAAGTGATTACAGCACCAAACCTGACAGAGCACAACAAGAGTTTGGACAATGTTCTCAGGTGTGACTGTTGGGGCTGTACTGTGCAGACCTAAGAGCTGGACTTGATCATTGTGGGTCCCTTCCAGCCCAGAGTATCCTATGATTCTATAATTCTGTATTCTATGATGTTGTAAGCTTTTCCTCTTCCATCCCTGGAGTGCCCGCTGAAGTAATCAGCAGCATCAGCCACATGCTAGAAATGGGTGATTTTCTGTTGTTTGCAGGTGCATCCCTATGATTCCTATGTTGCTATTTATTCTTGAGTGCCCATTGAGAATTCCTGAATGCCCAGGGGGCTGGGCTGAAAGGAAGACAGAATTAGGTGAAAATCATGATCTCTCTGTCCTCCTTAGCAAGGTGAAATGAGGTCAATGCAGCAATATTTCGCTGCTATTTCAAACCAGCCAGCAACTTCTCTATTGCTTTTATTGGAAATTGTCCAAATTTATGACAAACTGGCATTATGGAAGAGGCCAGCAGGGTAAATACATGTCAGACTTGCTGAAGGCATGAGGAAGCATCAGTTTGGTGTCCTACAAGTGATCCCTCCGTCTTCATTCTAAACCATAAATTTTATTGTCCTATTTTCTGCCTATGTCCAGTAAAGGAGAAGTGATAGCAGCTAGGTGGGCATCTCACAGCTAGCCAGCACCAACCCACCATATTCCTCTACCAGGAACATTTTATTGTATCCTTTAAATCTACCAGACATACAGTGCTGATACAGGAAAAAAAAAAAAAAGACAGATAATGTAGAAATAACTTAAAATACAAGAATAACCTGTTGCTTCCATGTGGACTTCACTCCACTTTGATAAAACACATGGATGGAGAATAGTGAGTAAGGACAATGTATTATCAAAGCAGGCACTTTGGGATTTGTAAAGGCCCCCAGTCAAGATGAAAACACCTCGTTCTGACAGTTTTTTTGGAGGTGAATTAATTCTTTGCACTTGCCACCCCTTTCACTTTGCTCATTTTGATCTTTGCCAGGAAGCTTTCTGCAGTGTTAGGAAGTGTCCCCTTGCCCAGCATGCCAAGGATGGAGCACAGTCTTTAGTTTGGCTGAACTTGTTAAATATCTGCTAGAAGTCTCAAAAGCAGAAATGTCAGTTCTCTGAAGCCTCTAAATGGGAAGAAACCTTTCCCTATGTGGGAAAGAACAAAAGGGTTATTTAAAAAGGCCTTATTTTCTTCCTAGTAAATACTGAATGAAGAGATGTTTCCTTTAATGTAACCTTTCGCTTCAGTGTGCAATGATGCTTTTACTCAGCTGGCAGCTTTTAAAGTTTTTGGCTTTATAAAAGACAGGGATGTACTTGCAAGGGTGGTGGGAAACAGGCATTAACCTGTAAGAAAAAGGTTTGTGCTCCAGGATTACATAGTGCTACAGTTCAAGTAGGATGACCATCACATCATTGGAACAATCATGAGGAGGGTATTAAAAAACAAATAAAAAATTGTGGCTATTGCTTCTTCATGTGAAACGCCAACATCTTTCTATTTAAGGCTTTGGGTGGTCTGTTACTGAGCAGCCAGAGATGCCTTAGCAAAATTATAGACTAAAAGCAGGCTGAACACAAAAACTCATATTAAAAATTGGCTGTACACCCTCAGGTCTTTAATGAGGAAGTGAGCTGTAGGGGTAGACTGAAAATAAATGGAGGACTATTCAAGCTTACTTACTTACAAACTTACTTTGGAAAAACTGTGCGTCTTTCATTGTCTTGATACCTCTGTGATTTCATCAGATTTTTGAACAAATGTTCAGCAGTATTTTCATACTTTCTCGGATGGGCCTATTCATCTTGACCTAATGTCTAACACCTTATTTCTTAATTAATTTCATCTAGTTTTTCCAGATAGCAATAACAAAGTATCCTGGGCTGAGAAAAGAAGCTGTAATTAAATAACCTGCTGGCGTCATGGACTGTCATGAAAAGTGGAAAACTACAATTAGATTATAACCATTGTCTCTCAATGCAATCTGGAATTGATGGCTGTTTCCATATGTAATTAATGTCTATTCTTATTTAGAAACTTTGGGCCAGGCCCATGGCAATTACAAACTGGTATTTCCTTACAGACTTCAAAGGAGACAGTAGTTCAAACTGGCTGAAGAACTGGCTACTCAGATTTTGGTGACTTATTCTGGGAACAGTGGTGAAGTATAAACCCCTTGAAGAGAACACCTAAGCAGTATTGGCAGAAAGACACATGGCCTTGCAAAACCACCTTTGTCTGGTTTAATATTGAGTTTCCCGTACCTTGTACACTTTGTGCCTATTTGTGCCTGCTTGTATCTCTGGTCCTGATATGCAAAACTCCCTCTCAGTGTTAACACTGAGCCTATGTCTAAAGATTTTGAAAAAAAATGAAATTATGGTTGGTCTCTTCCTCCAAGCTGAAATCCCTAGGCAATCTCCATTTTGTTTTCCTCGAGGTCCTTCTGTTTCACTTCAGTGTCTGATGCTTATAAAACGGCTATACTGAGTTGATACAAATGTAATGTCATATTCATCATGAAAAAAATGAGGAAAATCACAACTTTCAAGCATAGTTTGAGAGGCAGTGAACATTCATTATTCTTATCCGAACTCAGGGAGAAGAGTAAATGATCAGGACCTTTGAAATTCTGATATTTTTTGTCCTTGATAGTGTGTTTCCGTAAGGACATGATGCAGTTGATCAGCTTATGTTTCAAACAAGACAGAACTCACAGCCAAAATCTATAACTTTAGAGGCACAGTACCCTAGTTTATATTCAACACATTAACAAGTTTTACAGGAAAATGCAAAAGAAACGTTTTCAGCCTCAAGTAAATGCACTGGATTTTTTAAAAATCACCTTCTTTTCCTGATATCTCTTTCAGCAGCAAAGAAAGTCAATGGGAAAGGGATTATGGGTTGCATTAACAAGGGCATCACCAGAAGAAATAAAGAAATCATTATCCCACTCCACTCAGCACTTGCCAGCCTACACCTGGAACACTGTGTTCAGGTTTGATCCTTGTTAGGCAAAAAGATGTGAACAGGCTGGAGAGGGTCCAGAGAAGGGTCACAAAGATGACCAAAGGACCAGGAAGCCTGTTCTACGAAAATGGCTGAGAGAGCTGGGTGTGTTCAGCCTGGAGAAAACAGGGCTTGGTGGACACCTTATCACCAGGTTCCAGTATTTAAAGGCTGGCTACAAAGAAGTTGGAGACTCCCTTTTTATAAGGAGTCGCGTGGAAAATATGGGGGTTAATGGGTCCAAGTTGCTCCTGAGGAAATTTCAGTTGGAGACACTAGAAAAATTTTTCATGATGAGAACTACCAGACACTGGAACAATCTCCCCAGAGAAGTGGTGGATTCCCCAACATCAGCCAGTTGTAAGATCCAGTTGGATAGGGTGTTGGGCCATCTTGTCTAGACTCTGCTCTTGCCAAGAAAGGTTGGGCAAGATGATTCTCGAGGTTCCCTTCCAACCTGGTACTTCATGATTCTATGAAATTCTTGAATATTTTCATTATTTATCCCTTCTGCCTGGCCACGGTCCATAATTTCTCCCCATTGGCCATGCTAGCAGTACACAGTACCTGGCTGTTTTTCAGTCAGGTACACAAGATCTGAGGGAAAAAGGAGTCAGCAGCCAAAGACAACAAAAAAGCTGAGAAGATTCCTAGCCTCTTCCACTGCCCTTTAGCACATAGCTTCCCTGCAGCAGAGCACCCTATTATTCTGCTTCATAAAGCAAAAGTGCATCATTTTCGCTGGTGTAATATTCTCTCATTTGAAAATATGCTTAAGGCAAGGCTGAATATTCGTATAATGAAGAATTTAATTCTATTAATGAGATGGCTTAACTCAATTTATTTTTGTTTGGGAATATTCAGTATTTTGAAACTACTGTCATTTCTAAACATGTTGAATCTTATATTGAAAAGAATGGAAAAAGAAGACAAACTGAAGGAAAATATTTAACCTTACTTACCTCCTATCCAGCCTTTTCCTCAAATATTTTCATGTGCCATTTTGTTCTGCTTTAGAGTGAAAACAAGCTTCAAACTAGTGAAATTTCCTATCAAATTAAAATTCTGGTTGCCACCTTGCTTTACTATTTCCCTATCTCAAAATGCTTAATAAAGCCTTTGAAGCCTTCCCAGGAACACTAAAGTGAAACAAACAGTTGTGGTTAAAGCAGGCTCCTCTCCCTTACTAGTTCTCTTGCATAGTTAATCCAACTTTCCAAATAAGAGAAAAGCAAGCAAACAGCATATCTTTTAGTGTTATTGGCACTTAATTGATGAAGGAATAGTGCATCCCTCTCCATGAAGATTTGTGTAGTCCTGGCAAAGAGAAGGATCATTTCAGACGCAATAAGTGCTAGACAGAACTGATGTTTCTACTATATATCTTTTCCCCTGATGACAGAAATTATAAATGTTATGAAATGTCCCCCCAGGTGATTTTGGAGAAAGAAGTTTGTTCATACAAAGAGCACATATATCAGAAAAGTAATAAATGAAGGGCACAGTGTCATTAAGCTGGGTTTTCTTGTTGGAATTATGAGATGTTTGTAACAGGATCTAAACATAGGCATTAGTCACTGACTGAACCATCAGCAGAAATACCACCATTTGAAGCCCTTTTAGCAATTTTTGTAACACAGATAATAAGAGAATGAACTTTAAATGTTCATTTCCAGTCAAAAAAACTCTCTTACAAATGGTTATATACCTTTAATGGCACTTTTTAATTTTCCAGACTTGCTGCAGCAACTGACCCTTGGTGAAGCAAAACTGAGCTCAACAAAGACAAAGCTGGTAAACACAGATGTACTGCAGGCATAGAAACTTCTCACTGAATTTCAGGTACATCAATTTTTCTGTGGCTTTATCATGATTGGTTATGACGACTTCAAATCACAGAATAAAATTCACTTAATTTGTATGTTGCTTTGTATCATGATCAGAATTGTTTAAATTACATTCTTCAGGTTAAAGGCATGAGCTAGGTGAAAGAGGATTCTTTCTTCAGTGTTGATGGGCTTGGTGTACCTCATATCCTTTCCCATTTTTTAATCATCTGCAATTTGAAGCAGTAGTTTTATGTGGGAGAAAGTGATTTCTGAATCTTACTGTCAGATCAAAGCTAAAATAGGTCATCGATTACCAAAGGATAAAACAAGCACATAAAAGCAACCAAGCAACTCCTCATAGAATTGATTTAGAGCTATTTCTGCAAAGGATTTGTACATCCTTCATAGCTCAACGAGGTTGGTCTGAAAAAAGGCAACCTAACACTGTCTTAACCACAAATCCTCACTTACCACTTGTTCTGTTTATTCTATGACTCACAGAGATAAGAAAAATAGGATAATTACCAGAGACCATAATGCTGTCAGCAAGCTGGAACATGCTTCATTACACCACAACACAATCACAACTTTGCACTGAAGTAGCTGTGATAGTGCCTGTAATGAATAGAGTTAAATTGTCATTTATTATGTTGGACAGTCAGATTGGTCACAGTTTGCAACGTGGCAGTTTAGAGAAAATATGGAATAATCTCAGGTCATTTATTATATGCACATAAGTAAGAGTGATAGGTTTTGCACCAGGGACAGCAGAAATCTGTGTAGTCACGTAGCCCTTAGGCTAGAGCAGGGCTAAGGCATTGGCTCGTGATTTTAGGGGTTGCTGTAGGTCCAGAGAGGCTCTGAGACCCTGTACTCTGGGCTCCAAAGCTTTCCCACTGGGAGCATGGGGTGTTTGTGTGTTTCCAGGGACTTTTGCCTCTGGGACATTGCTGGATCTGGGTGCCTATCAAGCCCATTGCTGGACTAAGCTGGCACTTCATTGCAGTGTGAACAGTTTCAATGGTGAATAGTCTTTCTTCTCTCTAATTTCTTTTCTAAGTTTAGGGTGTGGTAAAACAGGAATGCACTGAGGGCAGCAAGGCTAAGACTAATACAGTTTGCACTGCAGGGTCAGTAGTGATGATATGACTGGATTTGGTGAGAGTATTATTCATTTTACTAAAGTAAGCTTCTCAGCATCCAGGAGAGTGATCCTTCATCTCTGTTCCTTCCCAGTGAGACTACACTTGGAGCACTGGGTCCAGTTCAGGGCTCCCCAGGATCAGAAAGACATTGCCACACTGGAGCAAGTACAGTGGAGGGCACCAGCATTGGTGTGGACTACGTCACATGAAGGGTAAGGAGAGGTGGGGAAGCTCCTGTTGGAGATTAGGCAGCTACAGAAGCTGAACTGGATAGTACCACAGACCTTTTGGCCCTGGTACAGTGAAAGCTGAGGGAGAGATAAACTCAAGACAAGAACAGAGTGAAGACATAATGTCTGGTCACTTTGACCCTCTGACAGTGACTGCTTTGACAAGGGAAAATGCACCAAGGAGTTTTCTGGTGAAAGAGATAATAAAGGACATTGTTAGCATAAGAAGAATAATCAGAAGATTGTGTTTCTAAAGGGGACCAGGACAACGGGGTCTGAGTGGAAAATGTTATACGAACATAGTAACCTATAAATGTGGGTAAACTGTGGAATAAACTGGCTTTGCTTTGCTAGCATAAGCAGAGTCTATCAATCCTCACAAGCTCCCAGATATTAAAGCAGCTATTGATGATGGGACCTCTCTCTTCTCTCAGCTTCAACTGCCCACTTGGAAGAGACACAGAGACAGAGACTCTTCCCAGAGATGCACATGACAGAACAAGGAGTGGGTTACACAAGCTATGATGTGTGAAATTTGTAAAGTAGTAGCAGACACCTCTAACCATGCGGCTGGATTCTAGGTATAAAAAGGAAATAAGGAATGACCACATACCCCATTTAGTGTCTTGTGTGGAAAATGGACCACAATGATGAGAATATGGCATATAGCGCCCAGCTCTCGTGTAAATATCAGCTATCTGTCTTTTCTTCCTCTCATGAAAATGCTTTGGAAACCATGCCAATGTACTAGCAATTGAAATAGTGTTAATATTGCAAAAAGGGGGTTTATTGAAAGCTACTCACAGGCATCCCAGCTGTAGCGTGTCTGCCAAATGTATAGCTTGTCGATAAAGTAAAATACGCTCTGGACAATGGGAGCCAACTTGTCAAGCAACATATCCTCTCTGCCTTCTGCCATGGAAACATGGGTCTGAGCTGGGGTGTCTCTCCTTTACTTCCAGAGCAACACACAGGAGCAGAGGAGATACAGGGTGAGAAGTGAAGGCCTAAGAAACTATGGGAGGACACAAGGAATCTATCAACACCACCAAGACTGCAGAAGGCTGGTGGGGAATGGGTCTTCATATAAAACCCATGCTGCAGGCTCTACCTTCAGCCTGGTAAGTCACGACTGCAAGCATATAAGCCTGGTTCAGACTGCACGTCTGGTAGAGAGATGCTGATCTACACTCATCTGAGTGTGCTGAGCTTCCACTCATCTCGAGGGAGTGGTAAATCTGCCCTTGGGACACAGCTGGAAACAAAGAGACTTTGATTCCTTTCTCTGAATGCTGTGCAGGATGAAGCAGCATGGATCACTTGGCAGAAGTGGGCTGGTTACTAGCCCCATGTACAGCTTCTCTGACAACTTCTGCTGACCAGAGAGAAGAGGAGTCATCTTCCTTCCACAGAACTCTTCCATTTGGCAGTCCTGATTGTTGGGAAAGGTACCAATAGCATTAGCCTTTTTTCTAGCCTTTCATGCTTAATTATTAAAATGCCTTGAGCCACACTGAATAATTAATACAGACTTTGTTTATGTCATGAGAGAGAAGTTGTTGCCTTGGAATAATGGCGTATAACTTCCAAAGAACAGGGACTGGGTAAGGAGGGCATTTCTGAGCCTGGTCAGTTACACGAAGCAGGTAGAGGCAGCTGGTGTTTCTGCTCTTACTCTTGTTTGCACCTCTTTGAAGCTGGACTACCATGCTGAAGGAAAGGTAAAAGCAATGGCAGTCTTCCTCCAATCCTAATAAAAAGCAGCCTCAAGTGATCCTTCACAGTGAAGGTAGAGAGGAGTTACAAAACAAAGAATTTCTTCATTATCACTACTTTCAAAACAATTTCAATTTTTGAAGGAAGCTTAGTATTGACAGCAGTATATATTTGACTCTGTGGAGGCAAAAATCATTCTGATGTGCCAGCCCTATGTGCTGATGAACACTCAGCTTTGCCACCCCAGCTACAGCAAGGAAGACCTTGCAGGAGGAGGAAAAAGATCCAGTGAGTTTTACCAAGCCAGAGGAGAGGCAGTGTGAGCTTCCTCAGAAATAAACCAATGGTGCTGAAAAGTTTTCCTGAAAAGTCTCATGTTCCAGAAAATACCCTCTTCAACCCACACTTTGCCTGTCCTCTCCTCTTACCCCTCCTGGTCTTTCAGCCACCACTTGCTGCTGCCATACCCCTTGGACCATCTGCTGTGTTCACCATCATATATGAGACCTTGAGATGGCTCCTGCTGCCCCAGTGATGGACAAGTACTCTGTGATCCTTGCTTGCACCCGAATAATCTCCTGGGAAATGGATCTTTTCTAGCAGCAGGTTGGATTAAAAAATCCTCTCTCATATTTTTGGAGAGTAGTTAGGTTCCTCCTGGCAGTGGGAAATAATGTACCAGTAAGAGTGGGAAAATCCATTGTCTTGGGAAGGGTCAGGAGGAGCTCAGAGTCTCTCAGCAGCTCTGCAATGCTTAGGCTGATCCGGACAGACAGCTCCAGAGCATTTCTGACATATTTTATGCAGTGGAGAGGCAAGCAGGAGCAGAAAGTATCCCTGACAGAGACCTCTAGAACACTGATGGGAAGTAGAGGTGTCATCTGCAGTTCTGGCAGTAAGAGCCCCTATGGAGAGAGCTGGAAACCTCCATCAAACCAGCATCAACCACAGTGGCCTGGGCCAGCTGTGAAACAGCCTCTGTGTGTTCCTCTGCCTCTCTGAAAGCTTCGCCTGTGCCTGTTTTCTCACACAAAAAAATCAGCAAGTGGCCAGCACTACGAAGATTTTTTGGGGAACTGCTCAAACTGAGGCAGCCTTTGATGCATGGACAAAAACAAAGAACTGCATTTGCTGCAGCACTACAGCTCCTAGTTGCTGATTCCTTGCACCTGTCCAGTTCATTCTCCACCATCCTTCCAAGGCAATTTTTGCAGAGGAAGGAAACTGATATTTCCCTGGAACTTCTGTTTTCCAGGGAATGTCTGCAAGCTGTTCTCCAGCTTGGCAAGGTAAGGCGACTCTCATCAAAGCAAAATGTTAAATATCAAGTGATCCTGGAGTGAATAAATGAAATTCAGGATGAACCAGTTTGAAGGATGACGCGAAGAGACCTCATATATGGTGGGAAAGTGTTTGCCAGATAATGGCACTGCTGAGGAACACCTCACAAAATCATAAACCTGCATCTGGAGCAACAGCAGTGGAAAAGGCACACACCCTGAGTGAGCATCATTATCACATGTTGCACCATCAGGGAGATATTTCCTCCCATTCACCACTGATGAGATTGCACATAATTGCCTTCTGGCTGAGCAGAGGATTCAGGAACAGGATACTCCAATGCTGAGAGGTTTGGGAAATCAATCATCCAAAGATCTTTCCACTCAGCTTAACACCAAGGCCAGATCCTCATCCAGGCAACACTTTCATTTATTTTGCTGGGGTGTAAACCTTTTGCTTGCAAAAGGTTTTTAGCATGCCCGAGACACAGCCTACTGGAGCTAGGGGACATCTCAGTGCTTCATGGGAACTTTACAAAGGAAAGAAGCTCCCAGGATTTTTTTTTTTTCTGGTCAGGAATGCAAAAATAATGATACCTTTCTCCATCAAGCAAAATGTTTGTCAGCAACTGCTGGTCTGAAACCTGACTTCAAAGCCACAGGCATTGATAAAATCACTTTTCTTACCTGTCTGTATGGCCATTAGGTTTGCAGCTAAAAGTGATGGATGCACCAGCCAAGATTAGTCAAGTTGTCATGCAGAGTGAAAATTCTTCCTGTTGCAAAAGCCTTTTTTAGCCCATTTTGCCTTTGGGAAACAGTCCAGGCTTGGGTCTTATTTTTTGAAAGAGAATTTCACTGAAGATTTGAAGGTAGGTTCTCTGGTGTTTAGGAGCTGGACAAATGCTCCTTGATCCTTGAAAAATATTTCCTGCAGGCCTCTTCTGCCTCAGGAGGCTTCTCATTTGAGAGCTAAATCCTTTGCCATGGTTGGGGAGCGAGAGGAGGTGTATTTACAGGAGGAGGCTGATGCTGTGCTCTGTGTTTGTGCACACAGCAGATGCCTGACCTCGCCCCGCCAGCTGCTGAGCGTGGATGTGCTGATGCCTGTGAGCTCTCACCAGCTGTGCCCTCCTGCCTTGGAAGGGCCTTACCAGGGTGAGGGGCCAAAGTACAGCCTTTCAGCAAGTGTTGAAGCTCAGGACTGATGTGTGAGAAGAAAAATAGCCCCTGAAAAGACTTTGTTTTTAATTGAAATTGGAGGAAACGGAATAGTATGGGAATACTAGTGATGTCTGTACATAGAACACAACAACATCCTGCTGTAAGCTGAAGCTTTTCATCTTCAACAGCTCTGATTTTTCTCAGTAGATGTGAGAGTTGCACTTGGAGCAGCCTCCGTATGCTGAATTCACATGGCACATTGATGTTCTGAGTGCATTTCTGAGCTGCACTGCTGAGAGCAGGATGCTAATACTCAGCCTGAGTAACAGCTTCATGTCACATTTTTAATGTTATGGCATAGTCAAACCATTCCTAAACTGTGGGCCATAGGTCAGCTGGCACTTAGTAACACAGTAAGTTAGATAGCATCTACCTCACCTCCATCCTGCTTTCAGGGACAGACTTGGGAGTAAGGGATTCTTTTGGCTGATGAGAAGTATTAATAGATGAGACTGGCCCACTGTTAGAGGCACAAGGTAATATCATCTTTGTGACCTTTGCTAATTTTCCCATTACACCAGTTGTGCATGTAAACTGTATGCTAACAGTCAGGGAGAGAGAGCTTTCAGCTATGATGTCTTTCATCTGCATTTTTTTCTCCCTGTGTTAGGTAGGTTAGGTAGGTTTCTCCCTGTGTTAGGTGGCAGGGGGGAGCAAAGCATTCTTTGGCCATACCAGAGTGTTGTTCCTAACTCAGCTTTGGAAGTTACATTGAAAAAGCAAATCTATAAATCCTCAGCACAGGACTAGGTGAGTGAGAGCCTTAGAAGGGAGTTAGGCTGTGAGCTACCAGGAACATCTCACTACAACTGGCAGTAAGAGTTTAGAAGGTAATACAGACTTTAGAAGCAGTAAATTACAGAGTACTTTGTGGAGAGTTTTTTACAGCTGTGTTTGGGGAAGAACCACAAAGAGGAGAAGAATATCTACTATATGAGGACACAGACATAAAAAAAAAAAAACAGGGCACTATTGCTAGAATATTTTCTGTGATGATATGAGTAAGATCAGTGCACATGAATTGCAAATAATAGAGCACAAGATCATTCTTTCCCTCCCTCCATATTTTCTTTGGTTATATTTATTTTAATTACCAAATTATTCTCAAATGAGAAATTATTAAAGTCCTAATGCATCAAACAGTGGATGTTGACCAGGGTAGACATGGCAGTTTAGCTTTATTAGCTCTTTCTTAGGGGCCAGCCATGCAGATTTTCCCTGTCTAAGTAGTGCAGTCTTTGCTGGGGTACCTTACAATGTCTGGTGAACCTCTCCAGGCATGAGGGGAAACCCTGTAAGCCTTTTGTCTTCTCTGGCTTATAAAGGGCAATGTACACTGACCTGCTTGAAGTGGATAGATGAGAAAATACAAAATGTTAAAACACTCTTTTTCTTTTAATTCACAGATATGCTCCAGTGCTTATGACCAGGTATCTGAAATGCACCCACAGAGTATCTATTCAGTGCAATGGAAATGGACTCTACCAAAGCAGAGTCTAACCCCTGCAGTGCCATATTTTGGCAAAGAAAATCTTCTTACTTTGGGCTTAGAGATGAAGGTTTAGTCAAGTAAAACCTGTTCCTTTGTTTACTATTGTTCTGTGGGTCATAAAAAGGGACATACTCTCAGTGTTTTAAACTATCCACAGAATGTCATAGCAATGCTCTACTTTGTACACATTAATAGATTAAACTGAATTGCCACCAAAAAAAAAAAAAAATAAAACTCCAAAAAAAAAAAAAAAAAAAAAAAAGAAAGAAACAGCAGCCTTGGTTTCATAGAATAATTATTCTCAATTAGATATAACATTCTGCATAAACATATTCTCAAAGGGGAAAAGGTATAAGAGATCTTTCCTTTTCCACTTTAACACTAGTCAGTCCTAATGGGGAATGAAATTCTGCAGAACCCTGTAATTTCCCTAAAAGCTCTCTGACTGAAAATGCATCTCATACTGATGTCTTCATGCTTTCTTCGTGTACTTGGCACAGCAAGCAGACACAGAAAAGACAGGAGAGATTTTTCTCTGGCTCTTTGCTTAATCATTTAAACAGATAGACCAGCTACTGTATTTTATTCAAAGCTTGAGGTTGTTTATATTATCATGGGTATGAAAACATAATATGTCGGAATTTTCTACTGACACAAACACTCCATCAGGCTGTGGTTGGGGCTGCTGGAGAGCTAAGACTTTTTCACATTCAAAAACTATTACTGTCTCCGTCAGCAGGAACCTCCAGGCCAGCAAAGTCACAGGCCAAACTAAGTCAGCCTTCTTTTCATCTGACTTTGTAAACAGATTTTAATTATTATAATTAAAAGGCTGTCAAGAAGTGTTTCATAGACACAATATTTATAGCATTTATACATCCAGTGATGGGTACTTGAAGTGAAAGAGAAAAAACATTCCCACATTTTAATAACAGTTGCAGAAGTTCAAGTCACTCTGGGAAGTCGTCTTGTAAAAATGCCATCAGAGTGACTTGACTTTAACCTGTTTGAACCTTCTCAGCTTCTATTCTCATGCTTTTCTGAAGATCCTGGTGTTTGCAGGCAGCGTTGTCCCTGCCAACTTCAGCAGCAAATACAGGCACTTTCTTCCAAACGCCTGTGCAAATGCTACTCCCTGCAGGAGGAAGCCTTTGAAAAAAAAAAGATATATTTAATATTGTGAAAGAAAATAATTCCATTCCTCTTGCTGTGTGATTATAGTCAGCAATTTTATTATTAGCTGATATTTCTTTGGAGGCTTTTGTGCCATGTTTTGCAGCATGTCGGGGGTGGGTATAAAGCACTCCCTTAAGCAACTACTCTATTGCTCTATGATGAATGTGTACAACCATCAAACATGTCCTAAGGCTCCCAAACTTCCCTTTTCATGCTCCATTCAATGATTTTTGTTCAAAGAGAAAAAGAGAAACTGTGCTCCCTGAACCAAGCCAGAGCACATAAACTCAAGTATTTCACAGGATTTAAGGAGAGATGCCTTGCTCCTCCCCTGCTCTCCCAGGGCTGTTTCTCACACCTCGTTTTTGGGTATAAACGGTGCCATTGTGTGGCTGCTGCAGCAGGCTGCCTGCCAGGAGGTGCAGCACACCCAGGAGAGAGCTGCTGGGCAAACAAGTTGGTTTGCTGGGACTCCAGTGGACAAGATTTCTCACCATTCAGTGCTAACTGACTGGAGCTGGGATTTAATTTTGTACAGTGGACATATGGGAGGCAGGGCAGCATCTGCCTTACTGCTTCTGTTCTCTGTCAGCCAGGCAGCTACAGCTTTAATCAGGAAAACAAAAAAGCTGCAGCTGAACAGTTTGAGGTCCTCATTATCTTTCTCAAGTTGGTCTCCATAGTTTTCCAGTTGGAATGTGGGATTTGCTCCCACTGTTTCTTATGGGTTTTTTTAAGGAGAGAAGCTCAAACAAGAAGGCATCCACTTTTCCTGAAGACATTTATACGAAGAACTACAGAGCAAGCAGTAGTGGCTATAAAGTGCCCATCACAAGAAGTCCCTGCTTGGTCCTCAAGCAAGAATAGGGACAGCAGTAAATGCTGTACTGGATAAACACAGACCAAGTGTGCAGCTGACTTCAGGCATTATTCTGGGAAAATAATAGATTAAAAGCTGAATGAAGTGTTTTTTTTCTCTCTCTGATGAAAGAAAGGGTGTGTGGCAGGAGGAGTAGTAAGTCATGCTTTTGCTGTTGTCACCACAGGACATTTTTCAGAAGCAGACATTCACTCTGGGAAAAAGAGCCTTGGAATTCAGTAATGTCATGACCGCCAGACTGGGACCCTTCCCAGGGGAAACAAAGACATCTTCATCTCACCAATTACAAGTCTCTGGTGTGATGCAGATTCTGCTACTTATTCTGGAAGGGCTGCACAGCGATTTGGAGAATTCAAGCTGAAGTACTTTTCAGTATGGCCTCTATTTTTAGTAACTAAATATCTTCCAGACTTCCTCGCTTTATGTGAGCATAGTGAGGCCTCAGAATCCAGCTGAGTGGTGCAATCAAGACCTGGAAATGGCGTTACCCACAAACCAGCCAAGCCTTCTAAAATATTCTCTCAAGTCTTACACTGTTCATTGGACAGAGAAAGTAATAGATTCCTAGAATGGTTTGGATTTGGAAAGGACCTTAAGGATCATCTAGTTCCCACTCATCTTCCACGTGCAGGGACACCTTCCACTAGACCAGAGTGCTCAAAGTAATCTTGCTGTAAGGTCTTTCTGCTACCTTGATATTCAGTCATCACTAAATTTTCATTTTCTCAATTTCAGCCCATTTAATTTGGACGCAACCTGAAGTGATGAGACCTCTGAATGAGAAATTGACAAATTCCTGCCAGAACAAAAATTTTAAAATTCTTCTTAAGAAATAATAAAAATCAATTAGAAGGACTTGGCAGAAGTTTATGTATTAATGCACATGAATTATATATTTAAATACATTGCACTTACATTGAAAATTTATTAATCTTCATTGAACCTATAGGTAAAAAGAGCACCCAGTATTTTACCCTTTAATTTTAAAGCATCTCAATAAGATATGTTTGATGCAATACAAGTTGATACCACTCAGAGGTCTTCTGGTATCTATGGTACCAATGAATAGATACAAATTTATTTTATACAAATGCACAAATGCAACTAGCATTATTGAAACTACCTTATGAAGTGAAAAGGCGGAAGGAAGGCAAATATAAGGAATAAAACTTCTTAAGTAGTCCTCACATGTTCTAAAATTACTTTGGAAAAAAAAATTCTAAAAATAATAATTCACAGTTCAAAAGAAAATAAGAAATCCAGGTCCCAAATTATGAAATATCAATGACTTCCCACTCTGGTAACATAAGTCAAATAAAACTAATAAATCTGCCATGTAGTAATTTATTTCAAATGTGGTTTATGGTAGGTTGAATGTGAACAAAGACAAATGTAGGGTAGAATATAGCTGGGAGGGAGGAAAAAGATTTACTGTCCTCTAAACCAATGGACTTAAAAAATTCCATTGATTAAATTGTTGTGTTTGCACCTTAGAAAATGAAAGTGAGAAGAGATCAATAATCTTGGTGTCATGTCCTAGTGACACACTGAATTTTGTAGGTCTATAGGCCCATAAAGTTGTCCAGGTGCTTATTCAAATCTCATTTTAAAAGTCAAGTTTCACAACTCTGAAAGACTAATTTGGAAATTTTGCAATACCTTGCAAGACTCCCAGTAGTTTCAGTTTGTAGTTAGCATGGAATAAGGACTGTAATTAAAGATTGTTTACCAGTAACAGTGTTCTGCCTCCTGATCCTGATGAGCACAGGTCACACATGCATGTACATCTTTAGTAATTTTTAGTCTTAGCTCCTGATGAAAACCTATAATAGAGTTTGTGGCTAGAGTTGGATTCTGGTTTTAATTTTAAAGAAAGAAACCAACTCTGTTGATCTTGGTAAGGACAGTGATGCTGCTGCAGAGCACCATCCTCCTCTGCCACACGGATCCTGGAGCCACATTATGCTACTGGATCTACACAGGACAAATGAAGACCACTGCCTTCCCAGCAGCTGTTGCGACCAATAAAGATGGGATCCATCCCATACAACTGCATTTTTCTGAAACTGAATTGTGTGCTCTGACAGAGCCACCTGGTCTTTCTCTCTAGCATGTGAAGAAAGAGCAGTACCTCCATAGGGAGATCAGTTCAGTTCTGCTGCTCTCACTATAGAACTGGTACCTGTTTTCCTCTGTTGATGACAGCAGTACACAGATTCCTGGCTCAGACTGAATTCCTAGCCTTTGGTCAAGTGTTGTCAGGGAAGATGAACCCATTGGGGCTTATCCATACAGTCAGAGTTCCTATTTTCTCCTTCCATCTCACTTAAGGTGCAGCAGGAACTAAATTCCTATCTGATGCTCTCAGGCTACATTACCTCCATGTGAACCATGCAAGAATTTACCCATGTGTTTACTGCCCATTAAACATCAGGAAGCAAGGGCTTACTGGCTCTCACAGAGGAATCAACCTCAGGAAATTGCTCCATGCTCAAAAATGGGCACTGCCTGCACATCCCCACCCAGGTCATGCACAAATATATTTAAATTGCAGGCATCTAAAGTGTGTCTGCTTAGAAAGAAAAGCCGGTAATCTTAGTACAACACAGCAGATCACTGAAGAATGACATACTCCTGGTGCTCATTAAACTTAAGGTAAGGGATCAACTGCTTTTTCTGTACTGACATCTGATGAAAAATGAGACAATGATCTGAAGCCATTTAGCCTATTTTTCACTCTCAGTATTGTTTGGTTTTGTAAGAACTAACTACATCCCATTTTGACATTTTTCACCATTTGCAATAGCAAACAATGGCATTCAAAAGTACACATTAATGTCACTATTTTACTGGATCAGCATTAAAGTGTTAAAAAAATATTAACCCCTTTAGATGTTAGGCAAGGGTTCAATTAATACACAGATCTTCAGGAGATGTATAATGACTGAGAAGCATCTCAGTCAATAATAAACTTTTGTACCCTGTGCAGTTTTGTTAAAACTTTTACTTTGCATACTTGATTGTCTTACATCTCTGTCAGTGTTAGAGCTTCTAAACTTGCTTTTGCAGGGACAAAAGGAGTACGTTTAGTTCCACATTGGGCAGGTTTAAAATGCTTCAACACCTTATGCCACTGTGGGATGAAGATGAAACTTTGTGCCCACCAGCTAAGAAGTTGTTCTGTTTGCCAGGGTGGTACCTAGTGGTACATCCAAATCTGAAATTCCACTTAGGTTTCAGAAACAGCAGAAAAGGAAGGAAAGCTAGTGGAAAACCAGAGATTTGCAAAGGAGTTCAGTTACTCAGTTCTTTTTGAAAATCCCAGGAGGTCTCCATCTCTTGTTCTCAAGGTGACAAAACAGCCTTAAAAATTTGAGACTTTTAATCCAGATGCAGAGATGTTTGACTTTGAAGCTAAAATATCTTAATGCATGAAGAATTAATTTATTTAATTTACAAAACTTTTTCTTAATAATAATAATATAATGCTAACTGATAAAATTAAGCTGGAAATTAGCAGCAGATTCTATTCAACAGAGAGGTTGATCTTAGGAAGAGTGATAATTAATAGTGAGTGAAAAGAATGAGTTTAATTGGCTTGTGGGAAGAATTACATGCCAGGCTTCCTTGGTAGACCCAGTTCCCATCGGCAAGAAAGACCTCTGCAGCCACTGGTCTCTAGTAGTATTTTTTTCCTTTTCTACAATTCACAATATGAAAAGAATCCCAGTAATTACAACTGGAGAAATGCAGAAAGTAGCATACATAATTAAGATCCTCTTAATCCCCAAGCCTCTCCAAATCATTGCTAAAAACTTTTCGATCTGAGCTGGACCACTTGAAGAACAAAAAGTGCTGTAAGTTGGATAAATAACTTTGCTGATTGATGTCCTAGTGCTGTATTGTTTCTGATTTTGTGGCTCTCCAGAGCTCACCTTCTTTTCCCACTTCAGGGAGAGTGCCATCTGAGGAAGCAGCTCTTGTAGCTGGAAGCTGGGCAGCAGGGGCCAGGGCTGTTCCTGTCACCCCATGAAGCCTTGCTCTGTGTCCCTCTGATTGCCCCTCAGAAAGGAGAGTCTGACACTTTGCTCCTGATTAATAACAGAAAAGGAAAGCAATGTAAAGCCTGAGTACTCCTTTTCCTGATTGACCTGTACTCCAGCATTTCTGATTAGAAAAAGTGCCAAACCACTCCATGTCAGACTGTGATTCAAGAAAACATGGCCTCAAAGTCAGAAGTGAGAATAAGACTGCAACCAAGAGAATTAAAAGGCAAAAGTTCCTGTGCCTCCTCTGTCTCTAACTCATCAGGCAGCTGCATCACTACTGATGGTCTGTCAAGAGGATGTCATTCTTTCAATAAATCCAACATTTACGCATTTCTAAATATTAGTGTTTCCTACCCTCCTAGAGTAATGTTCCACACAAAACACAAATCTTTTTTCTGAGGTATTATTTCTTTAGGCAATTTCAATAAAGTGTATCATATGTAGATTTTTAGCTCTCTAAGCCACAAATTAACTTTGTGAATAGATGCATATTTAAAATATACATTGTATATTTTATTACCTCACTATGAGCTGCAAACCTTCATGGTCAATGATTGTAGAAATTACTGAAAGAACTTCATTACTGAAAGCATTGTTAATTGATTCCAGAGAATGTGTCTTGAAACACCCATATAATTTAGGAGCTTGAACATTCAAAACTTCTTTTAACATTTGAGCTAAAATTTTATACTCTTCCTTGGAATCCATCCTTTCCCAATCTCACCTTCCTTTAATCCTCACAACCTCCTGCTTCTTTTGTGCCACGTGCATTTTTTGACCTGGGAGTTTAAAAGAAATTTATAGACACAAACATTCATGTTCATGTTTGTGACATTACATCTCAGAAGCATTCCAGACAAAGGGCTCCAATGTGCACACTTCTCTCCCTGAGGAGGGGAGGTGAAAGCAAGGACACTACAGAAGTTATCCAGATTCCTTGAAAGTACCCCAAAATATTGATGAAAATGCCCCAAAATAATGATGAACACAGTAAAAGAAAGTATAGAGAGGAAAGGTAATTATTCCTAGGAAAATTATGCCAGGATTTCTTTGAAGGTAGATTCACAGAGACAATATACCCGTAAGTATAAACCAGAAAGGAGATCTGTTTGAAATGAGCCACTTTTGCTATGTAGTAGATGTCAGGTGGAGTAAGAGAGGTTTCAATCAAATCAAGCATGGGCTGCCCCCCTGATATTTTGCCTTCTGTATCTTGTCTGCTGAAGTAGAGACATACATTCTGCAGTAGTGATGTGGCTACCTAGTTTTCTGAGTCTTATGGAAAATTTCTCTATTTAGCCAATTGCTTTCAAAAAAGCACAACTATGCTTTTCAAAGCATGCAATCAGAGGCTGCCAAAGAGAAGGTGCATGAAACGTACTCAAGAGGGTCAGACTAACAGGTAGAGCGCAGTGTTTATAATAAAACATTTATGAATAACAACGTAACTACAGTGTTTTGACAAAGGGTAACAAAGTAAGTAGTAGTATAGTCATTTTACCTTTTAATCCTGCTAAGAGGGACACTCAGGAGAGCAGGACAAATTGTTAGAAGTTTCTGAATACAAGTGAGAATAGCCAACACAATAGAACTAAAACCATCTATTAGCTATTACATATGCTGTGGCTTTACTGCTGTTTTCAGGGTCAACACTATTTGTATTGTACTTAATACAGCACTCCTTAGAACAGAAATCCTTAAAAAAAAATGGTAACAGTTTTTTTCCCCTGCTGTTTCCATCACAGAAGATTCTGGTATTTGCTTACAATTATAAAGATACAATTACTATTGAAAGTGTTGATATACCATTAACTGCTAACCATTATTATGAAAAAATCCAAAAGGTTCATGTGTATGTAATTTCATATAATTATGCTGCTTTCTCCATCACTTCTAATGTACCCACAGTTTTCATCATTGCTAACAAATCAACATCTATTCCAGATCTTTCATAATTCCCATTTGAATACTGTAATGACACAGTAAGAATCTAGAGTAGAAATAATGTTTTTGTTAGTTATTGATGCTGAAGAGAATTCAGTGCCCCACAGCACGGGAAGCCTGTCTAAACCGGAAAGAGGTAAGGGAGCAAGCTCAAGAGAGTTTGCACAGTGAGGATCTGTTCTGAGCTCAGGAAGAAGCAATGGAAATGGGAAAGATTATGGCAGGAGAAGAATTTGAGATGGAGCCTATGTGAAACCATGGCCAACCTGTAGGGACTGATAGGAAAGCAATTAGCTTGGTTTATTATGTTGGATTTCTCTTTGCTTGCCCAGGGTTGTTTCATAAGGCTCTTATGTCTCCTCCTGAATTACACCTCTAAATCCTGAATTTGCTCCACAGAGTGATTTAGAGATTGCCCACTTATTTTCTGGTAGGAAATAACATACTAACAGGCCAAGACATTGCTGATAAGAAGATGAACAGGTTCTTTTCTCAATTCAGAGATCATAAGAGCATTCTTTCCACAATTTAGTCTTGATTACTTGAAACAACATTCAAATAGAATCAAACACATTGCCAAAGAAGCAATGCAACTACCAGAGCAGCAAAGAGTTAACTCCTATTCGTGACAAAATTCCCTTGCAGCCTGTTCTCTCTCATGGATCCCTCACCCTGACCCCCGACACCTTTGCACAGGCAGGATGCACAGAGCAGTTTTACACAGTGCTGTCAGCAAAGTGTGGCTGAATAATGCTCCAGTTTGGGGCTTTAAAACTAAACTGTGTCTCTTTCTCTGTGAACCAGGATAACATAGAGGTAAGGTGCTGTCCAAAGCAGGTTTTCAGACTGGCTCTTCTCTAGTCACCTGATATGACATTTGTGAGCTGTACAAATAAGACATTTCCCTGCCTGCTTTCGTGTAGTGATAGACATGAAGTACAGATACTTTGAGTCTGTCAATACATTTGTCTTCCATGAGTTCCCTGTCACCCTGACCTTGTGGAAGTCCTGTGACACTAAGGGATGGCCAAAGAGCTCTGGATGTAACACAGAGGTGAAGTGTGTCCATTAGGGGCCACTTCAGCCATGCCCCAGAACATATGGCTGAAGAGAAGATGGAGATTATTTCCTTCTCTTCCCCATCACTCGCCCATGTTTCTCTTTCTGTTGTCATGTTTCCTCAAGTGTAGGGACTCCTGTTAAACACAACCAAAATGCACACACAAGACCTGCACAGGAAGGTCTGCAGAAAACGACCAGATTTCCGGAGTAATACACATACTTCCAGGAGAGATGGAGCATGCAGTAAATAGTAATTGGTACCATATCCACACACACTCAGTAATCTGGGGAGCTCAATTAAATTACTGTGCTGTATTAAGAAAAGTATGTGATCACACAGTTAATGACATAGACCATGCACAGGGAGAGGAGAAAATCAACAGTCACATTTTCAATGTCTGGCTTTTCCTACCTTCTGAATGATTAATGATATTTAGGATGCCTTAATACGTCATTTTTGTCGTAAAATTCACAGGTTGTTTTTTCTTTTGAAAAAAGAGACTTAGCTGCTGCCCCAAGCAGAAAGGACCCTGAGTCAGCTTCGTGATTAAATGTACACAGAGGTTTTGAAATATGGCAAAGGTTCACCTTACAAAATACAAAAGCCAGGAATGGATGCTTTAGATGAAAATTTTCAGACCTTTGTCTTTGCTATGCCATCTTTGTAAGCTCTGAAAACAGCTCAGCCAAGTTAACGGTGATAAGCAGTAAAACCTGTTGATAAATTCTTTATTCCCCAAAGCTCTGCTCTATCCAGGAAAAGCATATATTGATCAGGAGATGAATATTTAATATACAAAACATGGATTTGAAATGGCTGTGGTTGTTGGGGCAATATTTGACTACCCCAGTAGTACAGATGCTGTATGTCATTGCAGATGCCATGTCAAAAATGCAGCATGGTAAAACAATGTCACGGAGTGTGGCAGGTTTTTGTTCTAAACCACTGTAAACACAATTGTTGTAGGATGATAACATGGACTACCTCAAGGGATTATGTTTACACCTATATTAATATCTATGGAAATATCTGATCCATTCTGGTGCCTGAATTTTTTATATATGCTAATCATTCAAACAAAGTTGGAGGAAAGTTAGTAACAGACCTTTTCCAACTCAATTGCTGTCTGAAAAATCAGTACCCCACTAAAATGCAAATTACTCCCTTTCATCTCTGAGTCACGATATGATAATTTAATATGATTTGGTATGGAATATGACTCACTGCTCTTGAAATCATTGGGATTGACGTTGGATTGAAAATGTGAGCAGGCAAAATGTAAGGTTAGCTCCTGGAATAACATAGCAAAGAAGCTCAGGTTCTGAAGGGGGAGCTAGACACCACAGTGACTTATGAAAATTGGCTTCTGTTAGTTGCAGCAGATACATGTGTCCAGTGGGAAAAAGGTTAGCTTACAGAAAGAAAGGTAGCTGTCATACCAGGTGAAAGCTCTTGTCATGATTGCCCATAAACAGGGAGTGTTATCATGCTTTGGGGATCACCTAGCCAGGAAACAGACTGTGTTACCAAGTAAGATGGGCTAGAAGACACTTAAAACAATCATTGTAAATGGATGGTTGGCAGCTGTTACTGAAAAAAAAAGGAAGGGAAATAGCTTTCTTATAACAAAAGGATCTTTTAGGAAAATATTGAATGTGACACTGTTGCAGCATTCCCATGTCATTCAGCATCATTAATGAGGGATGGAAATTGATATTGATGTTAGCTAGCACCCATGTGCAGGTGCAGAATTTGGCTGGCCAAGATGAAGATGTTTGAATTGTTTTTGAGCAAGAGCTGGCACAAAAAAATGCACAGAATTGGAACTGTTATAATGACATGTACATGCAAATGTGGGGACTTGGACCAGTGAACATCTATTGATCTGTGATCACTGGAGAGTGATGTATAGTGTCAAATTTCTGTCCAGGCATACAAATGAAACTTGCTTAAGCTTCAGGGAAAAAAGCAAGAGGACAAAGAGGATGAGGCAAACTTGAAAATGCAAGTAGAAATACTCCTTATTTCCACTAAAATTAACAAGTTTAATTAATCAATTTTTATGTACGAAAGCTCAGAGCCTTTTAGGTATTTCATGCTCTGGATTGGCTTTAAGGTGGATTCTGCGTGCCATTCAGCCAGGACTGTCCCAGGTTAAGCTAATTCCTACAGTGATTCACACAATTCCCCAGAGATCTAGTCCTACAGAGAAAGTTCATCTCTCATCACTTCCCATCTCATTGTTTGGGGTGAAGTGGGATCTCACCATTGGGACTTCAGTGGATTTTGGCAGATGATTCAACTTGATAATACAAGTTAATATCTGCTACAGAAGTGTTTGCCCTTTTGGACAGGGGCTCTTGTGGTGTTGTGAAAGGATGATCACAGTCTGCCTCTCTTTTTGCAGCAGACCATGCCAGGAATAACTCTTAGCAGGCTATAAACAAACAAAGAAAATATGCCTTCCCAGCAGACATACACGTGGAAATGATTTTATACATTTGGAAATTTTCAGAAACAAGTAGAATATAATTAGAAATTAATGTGCAGATGAAAGAGATGAGCAAGGCTTTTGGTCAACCTGGATACAGCTAGACATGATGGCAAAAGGAAGGAACTGGAAGATGAGAAGCTCAATGAGAAAGTCAAGTCTTAAAAATGTTTTGATGAAAGTGGGAGGCCTCAGTCAGCCTCACTTCCTTGCCACAGAAAAGCTGTGTGGCTCCTTGTTGAGATTTCAGCTCTACTTATTGGTGCTGACTGTTGGACTATGGGCTGGGAGCATCTCAGTCACAAAATTTTTTTGCATAGTATCTCCATCTTCCTTACAATGCACTGACAAACCAAATTCCAGCTTTGAATCCTGTGAGATTGTTGGATTTTGTTTGGTTTTGCAATGTAGGTTATTAAAAATCAGCAGAATTAATGGATTTTAAAAACCCCACCTATTTAGTCATGCCAGAAAGCAGAAAAGTTTTTAGCTGATAGTTAAAAAAAAAACCGAACAATGAAACATGACAGGTTTCATCCCACTATTTGATCTCTCAGGATACTTACAAAACAAATAAAAATAGTGATTTAGAATGAATAGACTTAATGTAGTCTTACTCAGTGTTGTTTTTACTATGCCGTTCTGAAATCACTGGCAGCTGAAAAAAGAGACATACAATGAACTAAAATGTCACAATGTAATATGTCAATAAAATCTTCCCAGCAAAGTGAATCATTTCAGATGTCTTTAAAACAAGGTGGATTGACTCTTGTACACTGTTCAAACGTGTTGTTTCCCAACATGATCTGATGCTATCTGCCTGTGCAGGAGCAAGCCATGGTTGTTTTATACATTATTTGGAATTTTTTCCTTGCTATTTTTTTGTTTGGGTGGTTGGTTGTTGTTCAGAAATGCATTGTAGATGCCCAGTTTGCTCCATGAAGATTTTGTCTAGATGAGTGGAAGCAGTTGAATTACTACAAGTTAAGAAGCTGTTGTCTCCTGGCTGGGTCCCTCAGGCAAATGCTCTGGTTTGTGTGTTAAGGCACACATCCACATGCACTCATGAAGCAAAAGTCATTCTTAGAGGTCGCTTTCTTCATTAATGAAGAGGCAAACAATTCTAATAGATCTCCTCTTCTTCTTTGCACATTTGTGGATAGAGACACCTAGACAGCCACAAAATTACAGCTTGAGAACCATTTCTCTCAAGCCTGAATCCTTGCTTCCCAGGCTGATAAGCTGATAATAGCTGCAGACAGAAAGGAAATTTCCCAAGGTGATCAGTGGTCAAAAACAACTTAGAATCTGGTGAAAAACAGAGTGGAATTCATAATAAAGATTAACACCTGGTGTTTTTCCCATGGGATCCTGAGGTATGATCTCCTGGCTGTTTATCCCAATTAGCCAATGAGCTACTGTCCTGTTCTAGTCTCTCGTAACATGCTTTAAATACAAGCTCTCTGCTCAATAAAATCGGCCTTTTTTCCCTAAAAAGGTCCATGTGTGTTGCTTCTCTTTTTTTCTCTCTCTAGGACCACAACCACACACATCCTCTAGCAAATCAATCTGGATTTCATTCAGAAGACGTGGGAAATTGGTCTTAGTTAAATTTGTTAAATTCTATTAACTGTAAAACAGCATAGTGGTAAACAGTTAGACAAAAGCTAATCCATAGAAAAAACAGTATGTGCTACATAAACTGAGTAGGTGATTTCTATTTTATAGATATATGATTGAATTTGTTTCAACTTGTGAAGCACCTGTGCTGAAAATGCATAACCTGGTCATTATTCTTCTGAAGGAAGAAAACACCCATGCATACAATAACTGAAAGAATTGCTACACATTTTATTAAAAAAAGGATGTGATTGCTTTGAAAGTGTGATTGTAAGTCATTAGGTGTGTGTGAAATACTATTCTCAGCACATACATCTGAAGTAAGGTGACAAAATCTTTGTTCCCTTGCCTCTTTGCTTGATAACACTCCTATGGTTTGATGAGGCCAGGAAATCTTAGCTCCTCCTGAAGTGCTTGATGCTTTGAATACAGCAGGGACTTTCTTATCATTCCTTTCCTATGTTGTGTAATGGATATTTCTGAGAACTGAGGATGTGCTTAGAAAATAAACAGCAACAAATTCTCTCTCTCTCATTTCTGGTGAAACCAAGCACTTGGGATAAGGAATAGCCAGGTCAGCAAAGCCCTACCAGCAGTGTGGAATGGAGTACTCACATTTTAAAATTATATCTTCTCACAACTTCATAACACAGAATTTGCAGCTGTTTAGACTGCTCCTGTATATCCTTCTTACCCAGGAAAGAAAAGATGTCCAGAAGATTCAGATGAGAGGTATCCAAGAGTTATCAGCCATGGCTTTGCATCAGTATATGATAGGAGAAGTAATTTGTATTTAAATAAGGATGCTCTATATTTCTTGACCAGGAAGGTAATTCAAGTATCTGAAATTTCATTTACATTTTGCTGAGAATACCTGTTATCATGCTCTAAACTACTATCATTCACTGCAATTAGTTCCTATTTTGGTTAAGGATTACTTTGTGTTTGAAAAAGCAGTAAGGTGCATATCTTCTTTTCCAGAAATTTATTTCCTTCTCTGTAATAGCATATGTTATGAATTTTCAATTTACAGTCTAATACTTATCCTTTGAGACATTAGAATGATTGTTTAATGCCACAAGCAGAAAAGTACAGGCACAAAATTACTATGTTGAAGTGCAAATTTACTCTTGGAAATATGAGCCCATTGAACAGAAGAGCATAGTATTAAACAAAGTAGGGTTGGTCTCAAAGCATATTACCAATATTGTCTATAAATGAGCCAGCAAAATAACCCAGAAGGTGAGTGGGAAATAACCACATTTTCTTATTCTGTATTGCAAATAATTAATTTCATTTAAATATGCATGTATAAAACTACTTACGCCAGAAAAACTTGTATTTGAACAAGCACTGGATCATTAATGTTCAAATTTGCATTACAGCCCAAAGCAGAGAAGTGTGGGAAATGTTAAGAAAGAGATGCTCTGTCTGAGTGAGGTAGCCTTCTGACATATAAATTGATTTGATGAAACAAGGGCTTTCATAGAATTACAGAATCAATTCGGCTGGTAAAGATCTCTGAGATCACTGAGTCCAACCTATGGCTGAACACCCCTTGTCAGCCAGACCACGGCACTGAGTGCCACATCCAGGCTTTCCTTAAGCACCTCTAGGGATGGTGATTCCACCCCCACCCTGGACAGCCCATTCCAGCGCCTGATCACCCCTCCGTGGATAAATTCCTGCCAATGTCCAACCTGAACCTCTCCTAGTGCAGCTTAAGAGTATGTTCTCTCATCCTGTTGATAGTTACCTGGGAGAAGGGAGTGAGCCCCCACCTGGCTCCAGCCTCATTTCAGGGAGCTGTAGAGAGTGATAAGGTCTTCCTTAAACCTCCCTTTCTCCCAGCTAAAAAACTCCAGCTCCCTCAGCCATTCCACATAAGACTTGTGTTCCAGACCCTTCCCTGGCTTCATTGCCCTTCTCTGGACTCCTCAAAGGGGATGTCTTAAAATGTCTTTAAGTCCACCTCAATATTCTTTTCAATCTACATTTCTTCTCCTTCACCCTGAGCAAGGACAACCGTCTGTTTGCTTCTCTGTCCAGACCATTGCATCATATCACCCCTTGCTTATGGCTCAAAGATCCCTCTGTAGTACTTGGAAAGACTGTATTTTCCTCTTTCAGATTTCTCCTCAAGCCTCACATCTGATACATAATACCTGGGGATGAGGGAATACTGCCAATGACTGGATTATCAACAACTACAGCCTCCTAACATTTTAGCATTTAGCCAGGTTCAACATGTTCAGCATCACGTTCCATTTCACTCTGAAATACTTTCCCCATAGCATAGAGTGCAAAGACCACAGAGCTTGTGCCATCTATGAACACATTCACAGGAGTCACCATTTTCCTCCTCAGCACATAATAGACAGCCTGCAATGAATCACATACAAGTTCACTGACAGAAAAATGAACAAGGCAGTCACAGAGAGTAGATGACCAAAACGGTGTTGAGTTTCTATAAATAATACATTGCAGAGATGAATTAATTATGGTTCAAGGGAAAGATTTTAGTACCATCACACATTATTTCCTCTCTGATTTGGAAACTGCCCTCTGGATCTGAAAAGGAACAGAGACATTGCATCTGTTTGGCTATCCAGGTGTTGACATTCTTTTGTATTCATAAAGGCTTATTCTCTCTGATTCCGTGCTCTCATGTGATCACAGTTAGCATTTCTCCACATCCAGAGGAATCCTCCTGGGGATTAGCTAATGAAAAGTGCTGTAATTCAAGAAATGCATCCCCTTTGGCTGCTATTATTTGCTTTTCTATGGCAGCCAAACAAATATTGATATTTGGGGGCCTCATCTACCAACAGAAATTTCTTTCATTGGTGTCTCATATGGATGCAAATTAATAGTGCATATAATCCACTCACAGTCAAAATCCAGTTTTTTGTTGTAAAACAGTTTTTTCTAATTACTTTTTTTTCAGTTGAAGATCATTCTTTACCATGACCTTATGCTTCTACTGATTTGCAGAACCACTGGGAATTAGCTTAGTTGGGACACAGTAGAAACCTGATTCTATCTTTTATTTATGGTAACAAACCAGACAGGGTTTTGTGACCCCAGGGAGATGTATGAGGGAAAATGGGGAAATGACATTTTCTTGTTCACATACCTTTACATAAAGAAACTTCCTATAGCCTTTTTACAATTATCTGATCTACCTAACAAAGTTGGACAATGATGTCTAATACTACAATATATGAAAATTACTCAGTCAAGACAATACTAATGGATTTTTTAAGCTGATAATATTTGTTATAGCTCTTCAGTTTGGGGCAATGATTTCTGACATCTTTGATTCCTGAAAATTGCAGAGGAAATTGTTCTGACCTCTAGTGTGATCAGGTGGGGACTCACATGGAGAGGAGGCAGGAGAGGGGCTGAGCAGGAGTCCAGAACCAAGTCAGTGCTGGATACATTCCCCAAGCTGGATTAATCACAGAACTCAGCTGCAGATGGGGTAGGAAAAGGTTTTTCACCCAGAGGGTGGTTGGGCACTGGATCAGGCTCCCCAGGGAAGTGACAGCACCAAGCCTGACAGTTCAATAAGTGTTTGGACACCACTGACAGACACATGGTGTGACTCTTGGGGTGTCCTGTGCAGAGCCAGGCGTTGGTCTTGATGATCCTGATGGGCTCCTTCCAACTCAGCATAATCCATGATTTTGTGATTCTTCCTAGGACAAGGCAGTTCTCATGGCACTTCAATTACCCTGGAGGTAACGCTGCAGAAAACCTTAGGGATCATTTTCAGATAGAAATAGTCATGGCAAGCGAAATTGATGACACTCAGGGCCGTTTCTGTGCTTCCTAGGGACTACTTCATCATATATAACTGGATACAAGATCCACATCCCTGTATTTTTCATTCCTTACATTTTTACACAGAAGAAATCAGCTGAATGTGCTTTTGACAACAAGTTGTTATTTTCCTGTTAACTCTTCTCTTTAGCTGCGGAATAATAATGAAACCAAAACAATTTTGTGAGTAATGCAAGAATTAAAGCTTTCAAAATACCACTGCTACCGTAGCTCATAGACAGTCGAGATATTCTCAAATGCAGGAATTTGTGTTTGTTAAGAAGGTTTTCAAATGAAGTTAAGACTAAAGCAGCTGCTTAGTTCTTCCACTGAGATTCTCGTCCACTTTGATTCACCAAGCTCAGGGAGAGGACTTTCGCCTGCTCCAAACTTCAGCTGCCTTAGCTTAAATACAAGATGAACATATCCAAATGTTACAAAGTAAAGCTTAAGTTTCACAGTTAATATCTCAATTGATAAATTTAGAAAATAATTATAAGCTCATAGAACTGAAAGAAATTATTTCTGAAATAAAATTACTTCTGCTTATTTATAAAAGTTTCTCTCCTTAAAAGCATTATTGAAAAGAACTCTATTTTGAAGTAGCTACCTACTCTTTACTGAACACAAAAATGAGTGGTTATTTCTCATGGCAGGAGGATTGAACTAGATGACCTTTACAGGTCCCTTCTAACCCAAACTACACCATGATTCTATGATTAGGCACTTATAATTCTTCTAATAAATTTATTTTCAGTCATTTAATAAAATATCTGAAAAATGTAAACTTTTTATAAAGTAATTTTTTCCACAACACAAGTGCAGAGCTAGATTGGTGTTACTATGTGCTTCATTTCTCACTAAATTTGCATTCCAAACCCCCAGGATATTGCTATTTATAGCAATCTATGTTGCAGTAATCCTTAAGAGCAAAAGAACTGAACAGCAGTGTGTTAGATGTGTCCACATGAGCAGCTTAATGTAAAATGTTCACCATGTAGACAAGTGATGAAACAAAAGGGTGACTTAGTTACACATGGTTGGTAGACAACCAAGAAGGTATAGATGGAAAAGGACTTACCCCTAAAAGATAAGGTAGAGCCAAGAACTGAACTCACATTATGCAACTAGAATGCGACATTTTAACTTGAATGCAACTGAAACACACTGAAATTTTACTCCTAAAAGAAAAGAGTTTGTGTTTCATCTCTTGTGCTTTCTAGTGTGCATGGAAAACAAGCCCATCCTAAGGGTTTTTAAGTAAGTACAATTGCACCATGGGAGGAAAAGTCAGATGTTATTTCCTCTTGCAAATGCATGGTACTGGATTTTAGAAACAAAATATTTAGTAGTACTGAAAATGAATGATGGACAATTCTGGCACAACACCAGAATCAAACATCTAGTATATTGACATAATTTTTACTTCTTCTAACTGTGTCTGCCGGAGTCTGATTTATTTCAGTCAACCCATATTCCCTGGTAGAAATTGTTGATGTAGTATATTACAGCCATCGATCAGTATCTGAGTAAACGAATGAAGCGCTTTCATTACCTTCAAACCCAGATTGAATTGCTGAAGCCATAATGGGAAGACAATATTTCACCTTGCTTTGAGGAACCCCCATTCTGCTTCCAAGCCCTGATACTTATTGTTCAGCATGTTCAGTTGAAGAGGAAGATTTATGTCCCTGGTTTCCCAGCAGCAGTCAGGAGCAAAGGCAGAGTATTAACTGACTGTGGGACAGGTGTGGCATTGATTTATTTCTGAACTGAATGTGCACTTCAAATATTGGCTGGGAAGGAAGGAAGGAAGGANTCCAAAACTGAGCAGTCTGGACCCAAGTGGTATTACTCCTTGTCTCTATTAGCTATGCTACATCACCAAAAATACAAGCCATTCTGTTGGGTCTGTCAGGTATACCCTTCATCATTAAGATTGCCAAGGACATCTGTGCTAGATTTTTACCAGCTTCTGGCCTGTTATTATTTGGAGGTAGAAGAAGAAACAAGGTAGGATCCAAAACTGCTTTGCAAACAGGATTCATTGATGGTGTCCCAGTGGTTGGCTGGTGGCAGTGGCTGTAATTCCTGTGCCTTCAACAGAGATATGGGTCTCTTCTCTCTCTAATTGCAGCATGCAGTAGCACTGCTTTGCTTCCTGTTTTTCTCATCTTTTCTCTTTCCCTGTCTCTAGCTTCATTACTGAGAAGAAATAATTTACCAGAGCTAATAAAGTAATTTTGCAACACAAGCACTGGTGAACCTAAAGGAAAAGGAATATTACTAGTCCCTTTGAAATAATACAAGCAGAGCTAATGGAGACTAACAGCCATAGCAGCCACTCTTTGCTACTTCACCAGAGAGAAATATGGTCCTGACTTTAATTTTGTTAATGGGAGATTAAGAAACTTTATTTCCACCAGCCTGACAATCCTCATTTGAGTTTTTGTGTGTCATAACACTGACTTTAATAAGTCCCTTGAAACTATGCACAGAGGTATTTTGAAAATATTGCAAAGCCAGACTTAAATTAGCTTAATACTCTGCAGACTTGTTCAGTGCTAAATCAAGCTGCTCCAGGAGAGATGTGCCTTTTTTTAGTTTGATTTTGCACAGTTAGTCACAGCAGAGGTGTGGTGTTTTGGAGCAGAAGCTGTTGGAAAGTCTCATGCAGCATTTCCAGAGCTCTGCTTGGTCTACAGCAAAGCAGCGTGGCAGCTCCAGCTCCTCTGACTGGATCTGTCCACCTCCAGATAGAGAGTTTAGGCTCTGTTCCAGGTAAAACCCTACCCCAACCCTACAGTCTTGGTTGGGATTGCACGGGAGAAGCCTGCTTCTGGTCTTCTTTCACAAGAGATTGTTTCTGGAAACCTTCAACTTTCTCCCACTGTCCCTCTTGGCTGGATGTGACTGGCCAAGGGCTGCTCATACTCCCAGTCCCAAGTGCAGCAGTCCTAGGAAGAAGAGGGCTCCCTGCCATGGAGGAGGCACAGGCTGAGCATCTTTGCAAGCTCACTGATCTCCTTTCTCCTACTCCAGGAGAAAGCAGCAACCAACACAGACACCTGTGCAGACTTCCCAGTGCAACTGAAGCCTGTAAATCCCTCACATGTTCTGCAAATCCCACGGAGGGCTGAGCAGCTCTCAGCTGGTGGCACAGCTGGGATAATTTCTCCAGTGTCCTTGACCTCTATTTCTCATGGCAGTGCAGTCATCAGTGCAAAAATATACAGCACTTTTGAGCAGCAAGAGGTATTTCCTATAGGTACTAACTAGCCAAGGCAGCCCATTTTCCTGGCTATAGCTGGAAGTCAGTGTGTCTAGGGGAAAGCACAGCACTTAATCACCCACTTTGGGTGCAAATTTAGAGTGTGAAACTCTTGCCAAATTGGAGCAATTATTTTATTGGCTGAAATAAGTAATTATGAAGCTTTCTTGGCATACAATTAGCTCTTTCTGTTTCCTCTTCCAAGCATTGCGAACCTTTTAGGAGAAATAGCAACCAAGATAAAATGATTCAAGAGAAAATGATCCAAAGATCACCTGGCAATTTTTATACCTTAATGTTATCTCCACTGTAAGAAACATGGCAGGTTCCACATTTTAATTTTGAGGAATCAAAATGAATGCTTTTAAGAATTGCCTTTTATGCTAAGTGAAAGTAAGAGCAATGACTGACTGTAACAAGGATAAAGCATCTTCCCAATGTCAGAGACAGATTTGGGGTTAGAAGATGACCCTTAGCTGCTTTTCCTGATGGTCTTTGTTCTGCAATAATCAGATTTAGAAAAAACTTATCTAAGGCAGTTGAAAGTAATTCCACTATATGCAAGACATGTCAGGGAACAGAAGTGATGAGATTTATGGACAGCCAAAGAAAGGAGTAATACTTCAGAAAAATTAAAATGGCTCCTTCCTATCATCCTTCAGCAGCAGAAGATATAGTAACAAGGGATTCGACTTGCAAACCTTCCTAGTTTTTTACAATTTTAGGAGACACTGTGGGTGCATTACCTTACACAACCTCCATTAACCTTCACAGCGTTATAGATTCAGGCTGTGATGGGTCTAGACAGGGAGAGGGAAACAGAGGACAGAACTCTCAAATGAGAATCCTTTACCTTTGGACAGACTTTTTTTGTTCTTCTAAGAAGAAGTGAGCATGTCCAGGAACTGCATCCCTCTTTTCCATGGGACAGGCCTGTGCACAAGCTGTTTGCTCTCTCCACATGTTTGCTCTCTCCTGTCCCATAACACTGCAGAGCTGTGCCATGGCTGAAGGGAGGCCAGGATCTGCAGGGGAGAGCACAGTGGGCAGAAGTTCTGCCTAAGGCATCTGATGCCACCCATTCTCATTGCAATAGGTGATGCCCCAAGCCTAGTGCGATTTGAGAACCTGTTTCTCACTCTATTCTGCACTTATTCATAGATTAAACCCATCAAGAGACAGTCATGCCTACTTGAATTAAAAAAAAAAAAGGATATGTGAGGATCTGACCACTGTGATTTCGGAGAGATCTTTGGTTTATTATCCTCCATGTTGCTTCCTACTGGCTTATTGAGGCAGAAGCCAGAGCAGGGGTTGATGGTGACAGTCAGGAGTACTGGAACTGGAATAAAACAAACCACTTGTACTGCTCAAAAATACATGAAACTCTACTAAAGATTACAGAAATCGTTTTCTTTCAGTATCTTAAATACGCAGTTGCTAATGCATGCAGTAAAATTCCCTATGGGAAACCTAAGTGATGTCAAGTATTATATGCAAAGCAACCAATTTCTTGCACATTTAATCCATACAATAAAATGAATAGTGCTTTAAGATTGGAATTACATACGAGATATTAATGCTCTATGTTAAATTACTTTCATCATGTTTACAAAATTATATGAAACGAATTTTCTGAAAGCACTAACAACTTCTCTGTACAGTGAAGATTTGTAATGTACCAAATAATTTGAATTATTTTACATTCAGAAAGCAGAAGAGGTTTGAAAAAAGAGCATTCAGTTATGTTTCAGCAATGTGCTGGTGTGGTGTGGTGTGGTGTGGTGTGGTGTGGTGTGGTGTGGTGTGGTGTGGTGTGGTGTGGTGTGGTGTGGTGTGGTGTGGTGTGGTGGCTAATTGCTCCTGGGAATAGTCCTGCTGAGTTTGATAGGATTGGTCATGTGAACTAGTTACTAGTCAGTGTCTAAGTAGGAAGAATCCAGGTCCATCATGCTTTGGCAAGGACACAGCAGCTCCTCAGTGTCTTAAGGAAGAAACTAAAGCAAATCCCTTCATTTGGACTGACATGGATCAAGACCATCTAGCCTCTATACTACCACCTCAAGTGCAATGAGGTGATAAAAAGGATGGTAGCATTGACCTTTGGGCCACCTAATATAAACCATGCGGCTGTTAGTTGAAAAAAAAAAGTATAAAGTGTGTGCATAATGATCTTTGGTAACTCACTCTCTGCTTTATCTCTTAAATATCTATGACCGTGTCCCTCCACAAAGAATGATGTACATCAGCCTGTGCTCTCTTCTTGGGAATGGAAGAAACAGTAACAAAACTTCTGTTTTTGAAGGAATGATGTGGAAAGACAGAAAAATTTGTTCTTCTCTACATGAATGTTTCTGAAACACAAAGGTATATGCGATAGCATAGGGTTAAAACGTTTCTAAAAATCATGGGAATTGCATACAATAGATTCAGGGGGGTGGAAAGGAAGATTGGGTCTGGTAGGCCTGGAAAAGGGAACCAGGCCCTGGGAACGAATACTGAGCTTTGTTTATTTCTAGATCATGTGAAGCTACACCTGCGTAATCATCACATCATAAACGATATGATTGTTAAATGTAATGATTGTTTGGTAATTGAATATGATTATTGTTTAATCATAATAAGAATCATGAGAAACGATGTAATTGTAACAAGAATCATGAGAAAGAATATTTGGGGGGGGCCTAATGAAAATTACAAGAATACATGCTTGGATAAGATCTATATATATATAGTATACAATAGAACAATATGGGTTTAATAATTAATATATAGTTACATAATGAAAAGGGTATAAAAACATGTTCATCTAGGATCCATGTCGGAGTCAGATTTGAGTCTGCACCCCTGATTCCCAGAGCTCTTCAATAAAGCACCTGTATATAATCATTCTGTGATGATGTGTTTTCAATGCTATCATATGCTACAGAGCAGCTTTGTATTATCTTCTTTTGCTAACTTTCAGTTTTTCCCCAATTTCAAACAGAGCAGAAAGGATATCCCTGTGACAAAGAAACTGTGCTGTAGAATAGATTAACTGAAGTCAAGATCAAGATCAGCTGGGCTGATCTTCATCAGCCAGTATGATTTCATCTGGATGTAATCTTTCAACCTTGCTTCAGTAGCATTATATCTGAATTTGAGGGAGCAGTTCAAAACACAAATCATTTGCCTTCCCCTGACTCAGAGATGTTGCTGGTTCCTTTGTGAGGGAGGGTCCCTGCTTTCTGTTCACTGACAGAGTCACTCTGCTGGAGGAGGTTCACTTGACATCCTCCTTATGTGGACACATTCTCATGTCAAATATGAGATGCACAGAACAGACTCCAGCTGAACCCTGCATGGCACTGCTGTTGGTACTTCAGGGCAGGGTGACCGTAGGACTGCAGAACAGCCCAGGCAGACTCCCAGGAAGTATCACCTAGAAAATTAAACACCAAACTGTTTTTATTTCTGTGTGCATCTTTTACACAAAAGCATTGCAGCATGGATGGAGGGTGATGATCCAACAACAACTTGTGAGCTCTCAGCTTTCAAACCATTTACCAATTGTCAGCTGACTGATCAATTATCCAGTACACCAAGAATTTGCAGGGGCACAAACATTACAGGCTGATGGATTGGGGTTTTGCCTGTCTTTGGGTTTGCCTTCTGCTGCAGAGAGGCGGGGAAAATCATCAATGATCTTGCATGGGCAAGAAGTGATTTCTCATAGTACAGAGAATTCAAATTGAGCAGTGGCTCCATTTAATGAGCCAGTCTGGTCTTCTTACTATTGAATAGCAATAGCCTGTGCTAAGAATTGGAGAACTGGAGAAAGAAAAACAAATAGAAAGAAAAATCAATTTTGAACTATTGCATCTGTCAAGATACTTTGACTCTCATCTTTAGTTTTATCATTACGCAAAAGATGTTTGTTCCAGTCTCTCCCTCTCCAGGCTGGGCTGCCTTATTTTGTGGATTTAGATAGTCAAAGCAAGAACTGTAATCCCCAGATGGCCACAAGCACTGTTCAAGCTGCAGTTTCCAGAGAGGACAGAGGTAAGTGCAAATGCTACAGAAAGAGATGTTTCAGAAGAGATCCATGCTGGGCATGGAGACCTCTGATGTACCCAGGGACAAAGTGTTAATGGGAGGCACAGAGAGTCTGTCAGGCACAGAAGCAGGGGCACAGATAAAGCCACTCAAACACAGCCTTGTTTTATGTCTAGCCAAAAGGATAGCTGTCCTTCTTAGAGCCCTTTCTCCTCCTGGCAGCCTGTATCTAAGCCTGCTTGAAGTAGGGGCTGGACAGTTATAGGTAAACAAGGTTTGATTCAAGACTGGCTAGTTTCTTTAATTCTAGAGAGAACGTTTTGGTTGGGAAGTGAGGAACAGACAGGGTTGAGTGTTGTGCCTAAAGGCTCAGAATTTAAAAGGACCTCTATACCAAGGTGTGCCCTCACAATTCTAGCACCTACCCTCAGCCATCAGAACTGCAGCCACATAACCATACTACAGACATAACCCTTTCTCTATTAATCAAAATCTTTCTCCCACTCAACTTTTCTACCAGATATGACCAAAACCTGTTTGTCCTACAGTGGCTGACATAGCCTGCCTAGCATGCCCGACGCAACTAGGAAGAGAGAGGATTTTATACTGTGCTTCTCAGGTTGCCCCAGGCATCTATTTCAAATGTTTCAAATGGGAGTGGAAGGAGTCATTGCAGGACTTCCTACTGTGCTGAGACTGAGCCAATATGTGCACAGAGCAAGCTAGTGAGGGAAACCAGTAAGGAAACTGCACTATAATTTGTGCTAGGTCTGGCTGGGATGGATTAACCTTCTTCACAGCAGCCCCTAGGGTGCTGTGGATCAGATCTGTGCCCAAAGGAATGTCGGTGTTGGTGTCACACCAGTGTCCTGGCTATTGCTAGCAGTGCTTGCAAAGAGACTTTGTTTGTGACTCTGCCCCCTGGTAAGTGGGCTGAGGGTGGGCAGGCAGTTGGGAAAAGACACAGCCAGAACAGTGGGTCTCAGGTGGCCAAAATTATATTCCAAATCATGCAAGGGATATTGGATACCCTATAACATCACGGGCAGCAGCAAAACCGAGGTTTTGTCTTTCCAAAGAAGTTATTGCTCAGAGACCAGGGGGGCTGTCTGCTTGTGGGAGGTGGTGAATGATTGCCTTTGCATCACTTGACTGGTTTTTTTTTCTCTTTCCCTCACTCTAAGTTGTCCTTATCTTGACCTATGAGTTTTTCTTGCCTCACTTTTCTGATTCTCCCTTATCCCAATAAAGAAGTGAGTGATCAGCTTAAGCTTAACTACTGGCTGAGGTCCATCCACCTCACATTATAAAAGTCATTGCCTTTCTGGACCTGTGAGGTTGCTGTAGTGGAGTTTCCTGGATATTTTACTGGGTTTTCTTGTAATAATTTCAGCAGTGAGTCAGCTACTTATGCTGCAAGTTAGATGAGAACAGTAAACAGGCTTAATCAGGTAATTTTATTGGTAAACACAGAAGCTTGTCTGAAGTGTTGCCATTCATGAAGTGTACTCTTCATCGGTTTGTTTTGTCTTTGAATATCTTTATATTGTTTTAGAAAATTCAAGATGAGATGTGAACTAAAAAAACAGCAGTATAGATCTGCTGCAACATTAGGAAAATATAGTTGTGGAACAGACTCTCCCATCTGAGGAACTAGATTAAAAACTTTGGCTTAGGACTTGAACAAAGAATTGCATTTTCCCATTTCTTGCCCTGAAAGAGAAAATTAAAATTCAAGCTTCATCATTTTTTCATTGACTACAAAAGATTTAATGATGCTGTACATATTCTGCTTAAAAGAGTGTTTCAATTAAACACGATACATATAAGAAAAAGAAAAAGATTGCTGTGAGTGAACTTAGTACCATCTGGTCACAATTCTGTGCAGTATGTTCTAGGATGACCCTATCTTGAGCGGGGAGGTCAGACCAGCTGACTCACTGTGGTTCCTTCCAACCCTAACCATCCCATGATTCTGTGAACTTCTTAAAGAGGCTTGAGGCTCCTGAACTTTCCTACACATGATGAATTCTGGGGTTGATGTTTATTTCTCAATGTAGAAAATGTATTTCTGTGCCTGGGCTTGGCTTCTGTGAGCAGGTCTGAGTGGACTGGCAGGTGGTGAAGCTCCTGCTGACCCAGCCTGCCCTGGCACAGAGGTGGCTGAATTTCAGCCATGGCCCCAGGGTTTGGAGGGACTGAGGAGCACCTCCTATCTCCTCCCTGTGCAGTCAGAAATTCAGCACTGAGCTCTAGGAACCTCATGTTTGCTCCCCACTGAAGAGGCTGAAATTTGTTCATCCTGGGGCAGTGAAAAGTGGAAGTGAAAATGCAGCTTAAGCTGTCACATTCACCATGAGCTGGCCTGCACCACTGCTCTCCCTGCCTTTCTGGGGTAGTTCAGGATGTCATACCTCACCTCTCCATCCTCATCCAAAGGCTTTGGTGGGATCTTTTCACCCACTTCCCTTCTCAATACCAAGGGGCTGCATTTAGCCATGCTTCTACCTGCACAGTAGATGTAGCTTTAAAACAGACACTGCCAGTCTGGGCATGCGAACAAGGGGCATAAGGTCAGCCCTGCTGTGTAACTCCAGCAGTGTCACTGCTGTCCAGGCCATTAACCAAAGGAATGTGTGTCTGCCTCTGCCCTGCAGAAACGTGGTAGGTGTAGTCAGGGAGCAATAGAGAGAGCAGCAGGGAGCTGCTCTGTTTTCCCAGATTTCCCTGTGTCAGATGACACAGGACTTGTGATGGATTGGGCGAGATTTAGGGGGAGAAGAAGGAAGGTGGTCTTTTGTCTTTAGGAAATCCACAGGAAATCGATGCTTGAGAGACTCCATTATTTCCCAAAAAGACACATCTCTGACACAAATTTGCTGTGCTAAGCAAAAAATAAAAAACCACGGTCTGCTTTTATCCAAAGACAAGCAAATTTGTTTTTGTAGATAAACTTGTAATTATAGCACAGCTGGTAAGGAAATTATTTGGTTTAATTTCTCATTTGTTTATGACTGTGATTTAATTATTTCAATCCCTGTTATCAGCTCCTCTAAACTTTTAATTATTATAGGGTATCAAGAATGTAATTTATTGCCTTTTGACAGAAAACTGCTTTCCACAACACGGCAATCCATCAGGTGAAATTGTGGCATTAATCAGTCTATTCCCAAATAGAACACATATGGATAAGAATGACCAGAGCTAAATTGAATTAACAAGAGATCAGGAGATCACAGGATGTTACCTAGTTTTGGTCCAAAGTAATAATTTAGGATTATCTGTATAAAATCACATGAGGTTTGAATGAAGGTTTTTTTCCTGCAGAACAAGTTTTCAGTATGAACACACTTGCCACATGCCTGGGTCTGTGACAGAGACATGACATCAGCAAAATCAATTACATCAGCTTTTCAAATTATAGAATCACAAGGGGTTGTGATTAGGCTGAATGTGAAGGATTTTTCTTCCCATAAAAGATAGGCAAAACATACAGAAATATAGAAGGGAGATGTTAGAGAACCCAAAGCAAAACAAGGCAAGGTGAGTACCACTGCATTTCATGCCCAGGAGACAGCGAGGTTGATCCACTCAAGCCAAGATGACCTGTGGATAGCTTTGCTCAACATCAAACTTATGTGTGCATCTGCAGTTTATTAAGATTTAGAGATAATCCTTGTGTTTCTGTTTTAAATGTTACACATTGTTCTGCTGTGCATTTGAAGTAAATGTTTGAGTCAATAGGCAGAGAGCACTGCATAATCCCTTCTTTCAAAAAGTTTGGGTAGTTTTGACATCACGCACAGAAACTGCCTCCATAACCAATGTGTACCTACAGAATGTTTTTCTCTGTGAAATTCTTCCTGCTGTTAGCTGGAATGTTTCACCTTTGCTCCTCTGTAACCATTGCAGGCATATTTAAGTTCAGATCTCCTGAAGTCTTTATCCAGGGTCCCACTAAGACTGGTGTGGAAACAACTGCTGGAGGCCACAGGGAGGTGTAAAGATGGATTTTGAGGCTGAGGAAGAATACAAAACATGAGTTTTACATTTCTGTATTGCTCCTGGCTCTGCACAGAGTCTGTGGATCTCCCGCCCATCACATTTCTTGTGGATTGGGGCCATTGATTTCTTCTGAAAGATATATCTGACTTGCTGCAGATGAACAGATTAAGCTACACTTTAGAAACTGTTATATCAACAGTTCTAGAAGGCAGATCTTCAAACATATAAAAGTACCAGTTCTTTGGAAGGAAAGGAAATGGACATATCCATTGACAGTTGTCATGTAAGAAAAAGGTGGCTAAACTTAAAATTTTATAATTTTATCAGTAAGCACCTTAAATGCATGAAAGTTTGACCAATATTAAAATTGCAATGATCCAACAATATAATGTCATTCATTTATCTTTATGCTCAACATCTGGGCACACATCACCAGAGCCCCCTGTGCGAGTCAGAGTCTTCCTTGATGACACACAAACCTGGATGATTTGCAGCGTCCTCTGTTCAAATTATTCTGATTTTTCTCTGGCTGTTTTTGCATTTTCCCCACAAGATTTGAAAGAACAAGCACTGCTATAACAAGGTATGCCACCATTATTTAATGTAGGGTGTATAATAGTATCACTGAATATCAGTTTAGGTTGGAAAAGACCTCTAAAATCATTAAATCTAATTGTTAACCATTAAACCATGTCCCTAAATGTCACAGCTACACATCTTTCAAATACCTCCACGGATGGTGACTCAACTCTCCTGAGCAGCCTGTTCCTGACAACCCTTTCACTGAAGACATTTTTCCTAATATCCAATCTAAACCAGGGATGACAACCATTTCTTCTGGTCCTACTGCTTATTACTTGGGGCGGGGTTCTGCTCAGTTCTATGAAACAGAGAGACTTGAAGCATGTGATTTATGTCTCTTCATATGCATGTGCACGTGCACACACACATGTGCAAAATTATTAGATGTTTCCGTCAAATATTTCTGAGATTAAAAAACTATACAACATCAGATACCTAAAGTATCAACTGGTTTATGTATCTATGACTCTTAATTAAATCAAATATGAATTAAGCCTACTGGAAGGCTACAGCCTATCTTTGGACAAGAGTGTTATTTGAGTGCCGGAATTAATTTCACAAGGTTGCTTAATGGTGCTGTCAAAACAAATACATTTTGCAGAAGAAAAGAGCTGACAAAACAGGAAATGACTGACGAAAAAAATACATATTCATAAAGAATTCTTCTATTCATTTTTATATTAATTAATTAATTCAATTCCCCGCAATTATTGTGCTCCTAAAGATCTGTTGCCTGTTTGCTAAGCTGTACAATGTAATGAGTTTATTATAAAATTAATGTTGCTGTGATTTCTTGAATGACTATCTTTGATATGAGGTATCTTACAGCTAACATATGGTCCCAATTCACTGTTAGAAACTAAAAGAATTCGCTCATACACATTAAAAGAAAAAGAAAGAGAGCAAAAGAGTTTGAAAAGTATTAATTTGATTTAGATTTCTTCTAAGTGCAGCCTTCTTTAACGGCATAAATACTTAATTCTGAATTTTCCAAACTGACAAATTATTTCAGACATCTTACTGTGGATACCTTTTATGTCAACACTGTTCTATGAAGATACAGCAAATCCTATTCAAAAGAGTAATATTTTTTGGTAGCTATTATAACGTGAAGTTTGAAGTGGAACAGGAATTTTCTATATTGCATCTTCCAGTGGACTTGAACATCTGCAATTTTTTCTCAGTGCTTCCTCTCATGGACATCTAGTGGGAAATTCAAAGTTCTCAGCAGTTCATTTAGATGTCTGTCACTCCTTAAAATTTGCGAGTTCCAGAGAAATTTGGTTAATTTCTTTTTGTTTCTTTGATGTGATAGCAGGCATTCTGGGCATCAGAAACAAGAATGAAACCAAAAGATAACTGCAGATCTCATTTCTTCACTCTGGCTAGGCTCAGCTTGGAGGATACATAAAAAGGGCTCCTGGAATTTTAACTTTTTTCTTCTATGAAGTCTTCATTCTCTAGGACTTGGTTTTGCAAAGTATTGAGTCCTCTGAAACAACTACTCATGACTGGGGAGATAAATGCCTGAACATCACAAATTTCAGAGTCTTGTTGCTCTAAATGTGCCTTGGGTGCCACTAAGGAGATTGTCACCTCAGCAACTTAGTGTCTCCCATTAGATGTGCTGCAGAGCACAGTCACCTGTCACTGATGGCAGCTGTGTGCAGGGGGAGGGAGCTCTCCACCCTGCCTCCATCATTCCCACCTGCTGTGTCACAAGTGGGATCCAGCTTCTAGAAGGAGCAGAAGGCTGGGTGGGGCTATAGAGTTTCTCAGATGTATCTTACATGAAAGATTTCAAAAACCAAACCAACAAACCTGTTCTGCTATATGCTTGAAGTGGCTCCTTGTCTTTTAGTAAAACCTGTGAGGAAAAAACATGAGATTTTGTGTCCTGTTGAAAAAAAAATCAACTTACAGCATTCCCCAATGATAGCCTGTACGGATTCATAACAAAACTCCACAGTGAGTCAAATCACATCTTCCTCAAAATGATGGTCTCTGCATTTCCATCAAGAAAATGTAAGCAGAGGAGAACTCTGCTGCCTTCCCCACCTGTGGCAGAATGAACGGTCTCTGCTGAGACTATTTGTACAGGAAATTTCATTGCTAAAAAGCTTTAAAAGGTGATGTTAAAATGTTGTGACAATGAAGACTACCAAGATCAATAGAAAAACTGATGTTCTGGAAAACCAGATCCAATTAGATGGAGATCTCAATGCACTGATCACATCTGCTGTGCACAGGCAGTGCATCACAGCCCAGCAAATTCACTGCTCACAGACCTACCTGTCCCCACCTCCTGTCATGGAGAGACCTGCACGAAATCATCAGAAGTGCCCAAAAGAGCCCCAGTCACTGAAGACTCCTAATGGGTGAGCACTGGACAAGGAAGCTGAGCAGAGTTCATGCTGAGCCCTGCCTGGGGCCACCACCACAGCACTATGCTGGCACCACCGCTCCAGAAAGGCAAATTAATCAAATAACCATGAAAACTATGAAGAAAGAACAATTTCCTCACAGTTCTGGAGCATCATCCCCAGAGAAAGAAGAGAAATACCTGTAATCATGGATGCTTAAAGGAATAAAAGTTGATACAAATACACAAAATTATTCCCTAGCTTACTGGCTTTCCTAGTTACTTATCTGTCTAACCACTCTGTCTCCTGCTCAATTGTACTGTGTTACATGCAGTATTTCTACCTCTAGTAAAATGCATTTTGAAGAAATAGAGAACAGTTAGTGTACCTTTATTTTTGCCTAGAATATATGATCAGATTCTTTCTGTCATAAAGTGAGAACTGCAGCTTGACACTTGGAATGAATAAAGTAGAAAAGTTAACAGAATCATAGTTTATTAATATGGAATATATATTCCTGTAATCATAATTTTTAGTATAGAGAAAAGATAGAAAAAGCATTACAATAATATTTGGGAATTATTTTGAGTCCAGAAAAATAATCTAGCATAAAATCAATCTTAAATGTGAGGCCTTTCCTGATAAAACGTATAATATACTTTGCCAGGTCAAATATTATTATAGCAAGACATTAGAAAGAAGAAAGAAACATGCACCTTTATTCAAATTAAAATTTTGAATTTTTCTTTCTAGTTATGCCCCTCAAAAATTATTTGTAAAACATAATTTAAAAGATTGGAATTTCTATGGGCACAGAGATTAGTATGGCCTGCCCAGGAAATAAAGGAAATCATATGCATAATCAAATGCTGCAATGTCTGCAGTTATTTAAATTATGCAGAAAGTTTGTATACTAAGGTGAAGATGGAATATTAAGCAATATTAAGAAACAGAACCTGTTTGTCATGTTGTACAATTGACTGAACTAAATAAAACATAAAATTGAAAATTCTCTCTCTGTCTTAATGCTATATTTTTCTAGAATTTAGTACACTTTTTATACCTTGCAGTGTGAGGTTTTCTTAAGAAAAAGTGCAATGATTTAAACTCTAAGTGAGAATTCATTTTCCTTTATTTCTATACAAATTCTGCAATGCTGCTAACAAGATTCCTCTGCTTCTTGTCCCCCCTGTTTCCTTCAGTACAGCATAGCACCATTTTTGAAATTATTTCAGGATATTTTCTCCTGGCAGAACTAACAAAATACAATTCTGAAGTGAGAGCAGCCCTCAGAGACCCTCCAGGCTGGGGATGGAAGAGAACAGTTTCTGCAGGGGAGATGGGGTTCTTCAGTAAGCAGGCTGTCTCAAGAGCTTTGGCTTTTATTTATTTATTTTTTTTCTATTCTGGGGAAAAGAATAAGGTGGGAATGAAAGCTTAAGGTGCTCTGAGACTGGTTAAAAGTTAGGTTTTTCTAGCAGCAAAAATAGAAAATGCATCTGTTGATATGTTCTTTGATGTGACAGAGCTCCTGATCAGGGAGCCCCAAATTATTATCACTTCATTTGACATGTTACAAACACTGACATGCATAAGATAAGTATTTTCCTTCAGGCAAAAGTGTTTTTAAGAAAATCATGAAGAAAAAGTTAAGTTAAAAACCAGTCAGTTCAAGGGAATACCAAATATTATTTATAATGGAATGAGAAAGCAGAAGGGAAATATTATCTATGTGCAGATAGCTCTTTTGAGTATATGGAAATTCAAATGAAGAAGCAGAACTGAAAAAGCATGGTGTGGTATCTTTTAAGATAAATCAAAATGTTAAGGAATGAATAGTGATCTCCCTGTAGCTCTCCCAGGAAAATTACGGTGTCCATACATGCTTCTGCAAAACTGTTTAAGGAAAATAAGCATTGTGGTTGCATTAGTTTCAGCATTCCCTGCTTAAGAAACACGCTAATAAATAGCACAGAAATAAGAAAGCAACCAAACATTACAAGACTGGAAGGGTCTCATTTGCAGTTTCTGTAGCATGGCTAAATAAAGCTTTTTCTCAATGTTTCAAAACAGTCAACAAAGATGTAGGAGCTGACAGCTAAGAGCAAAAGTGAGACTAAATGCAGTTTTTATCAGTGAGGGTAGCTCACCTTTGCAGTGACCTAGGAGAGTAGCAGTCTCCTGGAAATATCTTTAGTCAAAATGAGATTATTTTTTCTGAAAATCATGCTGCAGTTTACATTAGGCTTTACTCAGAATGTCCTAAGGCTTTCTAATGTCAGAAACCCTATCCAGTAGTTAGCAGATTTCAGATGCAATGTGCTGGCTAAGGTTGTTATATAAATAGAGGCAAAAGCTGAGGCACACTTAGTGTTTTTACACTTACTGGGTTTGGGACTCTGCTTCCTTCAGCCCAGGATCTTGGAGAAGTTGTGGACTGGAATTAAGACCAAAAAATAGCCTTTGCTTATTTATGATTAGATTATGACTTTTATTGGTATCCCTGGTGAAAAGATCTGCTGCTCCAGGTGCTGCATCACACAGAAAGCTGCATCTGCCTCAAAGGCAGAGGATGATGTCCCGTATTTTAAACAAGCACAGCATCTGATGGCACATGTGTGGGATGCAGAAGACAGCCAGAACTCTGACCTTAGCCATTGCTTGGGAGCACCTAGCACTGGGCAGAGACATTACAAGGGCTGTAACTACACTGGAGGGTCTGTGGAGTGTGTCAGGGTCGCTTAGGACTGACTGTCCTCTTCTCTGTGGACTGAGTTTTCTGGGGCAGCAATGTCACAAGCCAGGAGCACTGTCCTGTCAGCTCATCAGGATGGTGGCCTTGGCTCTGTCCTGGAAGCACAGTAATGATGACTCCACTGCTTACTGAGCCTGCAGATGCTTGGAAGAGTTCAATCTTTGACTCAGCACCTAAGGAGGCATCTTCCACAGTTTAAGACCCAGTTTGTATAATTACTTCAATGAGAAAGTTGGTTATTTCATTAGTAGGCACAATCAAACCTTTAACCTAAGCTCTCTCCTTCCCAGGTAGTTTTTCCTCTACCATGGTAGAGTTGTATAACCTCCTAAACCTGCCACATTTTCAGCCAGCAGTATTGTTTTGCACATGGGTGGATGGAATGATGGATTTCCCTTAAATAATGGGCCTCCTGTTCATCGACCAACATGACGGTTTATGTGTCATTCCCCTGGCAGCTCTGAGATGAGGTGACAGCCTACCATCCATGCAGCAAGAACTTTGGCTCTCTTCAGTGATTGTGTTGTTCTTACTGCTAATTTCACATACTGCTCCTGACTTATACTTAGTGGGACTTTTCCACTTGTTCCAATACTCAAGTCTGGCTGAGTATGCCCGAGGCTGATAGCTCTCCTATGGCTGGGAGGATGTAAAATAATCCCCTCAGCCAGTGCCAGAATTCCAGCAGCCATGCAGCCTTCACAGGGTGGAGAGACACATTGGCCTCTGAAGGAATGGCAGAGCAGCTCAGCTGAGCTCCAGGCAAAGGGCAGCTGTGTTTCCAGAAGTCCAAATCATGGAGTGAGAATACAGACTGCTCCTTGAGCATTGCTTACACAGGTTATGCCAGGCTGTGTGCCAAAACAGTGCTGTCAGTCATTGATATCTTCAAAGTAACATCCTGTGTTCGGGTTCTGCTGTAGTACCCAACTGCAGATATCTGGATGCTCAGTGTCAGACAACAAAACCTCCTCATAAAGTTCCCATAAAGTGCCAGTGAAAATGTTTGTCCCCAGTATGGGAGAAAAGGTGCTCAGCAGTTCAGATTAAATATACCAAAACCTATTTAACCTGCTCATAACTGTAGAGCAGATTAATATTTTAAGCAACACAAACCACATTTAAATTTGGATCTGAAAACACACACAAAGTAGCTTTGAATGGTGTTGAATAAACAGAACAATTTATCTTAATTATTTTTGAATAATTTGCTTGTTTACACATAAAATAAGTTGAACTTAGTTCACTGGATTTTTATAAAGTAGAAAGTCAATCAGCATGAAAGCAAATGTTCCCCTGTTCCCACACAGCTATATTGATACATTTTGAAGGCAACATCATTGCCAGAATGAGTTTATTAATCTTTCAAAAATATTTTTAATGCTAATAGGCATCTTTATAAAAGAGTAACAACAGAATTGGCAGGTGAGTAAAGAACTGAACTTGAACAAAAGCCATCAAAATCAATCTTTCCTTGGACTTCAATAATATAAATTATTCCTCAAATACTTTAACATTGATACATCACCCACGAAAATCCTGGGTAATGAAGAGGGTCTGGGTGCCTTCTGAAGCGGCAGCTCTGCTTCTAAAAGTGTGGGACAACTCTGCATGGTTGGTTTCTCCATACAAATAGGGAGCCTTAAGTTTCTCTAAGGAAGTCCGTAAGGAGTGCTCACAAGGAGCAGAGAGTAGTGGAACTTCTTGGGATATTCCTGGTAGTGCTTCTCCTTCAGGAGATGCCACCTCTTCAGATATGAGGTGTTTCACATGAAAAGGGTTCATTTTGCTAAAATTTTGCTGTAACCACAATGTTTGTTGAATGTGGAGGGGCCTGGGCAGCCTTTGTGGCTGGTGCAGGAACAACCTGCAACACTGATCCCAGAGCCAGGGACCCCATGCACCTCGGAGGGTTGGAATAACTGGCTGCATGGATAAGAGACAGGCTTTATCAGGTATTTCTACTCTGAGTCAATGCTTACTTCAAAAACTAGTAAGACTCTGGAAAATCTATCTGCTTGCTTGAATAGGTACTGTTTTTACCACTGGAAGTTTGCATCTATCAAGGTACATATGAGGTGATAATTATCATCTCCTTATGGAAGAAGGACACAATTCATGTTTTTAGCATGCTTTAGCATGGTTTTATGTCTGGAGTTACATGAAGTTGAGCAGGTGAAACAGCAAATAGTTTATGTTTTACTCTGAAAGTCAATTCCATACAAAATTTATTTTCTAAGTAGGAAATGAAAGGTTATACTTTCTGTCCTTTTTTCCCCCTGTGTGGCTAAAAGGTAAAAAATCGATCTATCATCATTTCTTAGGCACTCACTAAAAGAACCACTAACCGCTTCTGACAAAAGCTGTGCTGATTCAGCCCTACTTAGGAATGTCCACCCGTTAGCTTTCCACCTGGCCATAATCCCACCATCCTCAGGCACATCCTCACACACACCAGCCACCACCATCTGTGATCACAGCACCCCAGTCATGTCCCACAGGGATGCCTTTCTTCCCTGGCTGCCAACGCTTTCCCTGGAGGGAAGGTCTTCACCTGGCAAACAGCATCCTTTGCTGTCCTCAGCTCCTTCCTCCCTCTCCCCTCTTCCCCTGCAGCAGAACCTGGTTTCTGCAGTAAATTTAGCCATTACCAGTGTTTGGTAACTTCCTTGCCTGATGGGGTTTTGAACATCTTCCACAAAGTCACAAATATCTTGAAAAGCATCCACCCACAAAGCTGTCAACACGTTCAGTACAAATGCACCTCACTTTCTCAGCTCTGGACAGTACTTTCCAGCCCAACAATGTTCAGACTGTGTGACACTGGCTGTGACACCAGCTTTCTAAATTATTCTCCCTGACAGACATTTTTCAAGAGCTTTTTTTGTGTCAGCATTCACCAGTGATACACTGTTGCAAATATTTCACAGTATTAAAAGCCTGCAGGTAATTTTCTTTTTATTTTCAGCATTTCCATCCTGTGCTGTTTTGATGAGCTACTTGAAAGAAGATTGAAGAATTTCCGCTTAACCTCTGAGCTTGGATTTTAATTTGTGTCAGCTCAGATTCTGAATTTAAATTAATCTCTGTGTTTCCTTCCTTTCCTTCTTCTCTTAGGTCTTCTCTTGATCTTCATTCCCATGGGACAGTGTGATTTTTTGCAAAAGATCTTCTATTGCTTTTCCCATCTATGCTCAGTACATTTCCAGAGTTAGCAAAAAAAACACATAGAAGAAGGATAACAAAACAGAAAAATCCACTCAGACATCCCTCATTTCTTCTAATGTGTGTCAAAATATCTCAAATTATCTCAATCCATCTTGGAGAACAGGTCAGAATTTTGCACTTTTAGAATGTAGTGGTTATGAGATTGGGGTTTTATAAAATAAGTTTTCTATTAATATTTCTCATCTTTCAATAAAAAATAAAAGCACAAGGAGAATTGTTTGGAAAAATGAGATTGTGCTCTCCTCTGTGTCCTCACACAACTTTTGTTGTTGCTAACAGAGCAGGAGTGAAAGAGTGGGCTCATCCAAGGTCTGCACTGCCACTGCCATTTGCTCTCTGCCCCCAGACCTGCCCCTCCATTCCCCAGACTGGGTAGGGAGCCAGAGGCATCAAGAGTATCAGGAGCTGTTGGGGCTCTCCTGGGAGCTCTCCCCCATCTGCTCTAGAGTCCAGTCAGGAGTTAAGACTTTGATGATCCCTATGAGTCCCTTCCAACCCAGGATATTCTGTGATCCTGCACACCTTTGCCTAGACAGAAAGGTAAAAAGAACTGGAGTTTAAAACCAACAAGTGGTTTGGAGGAAGGGAAGAAAATCCAGACAAGCTGAATTGTTTCAGTAAGCATCTTTGGAAAACAAGATTTTGATGAATTGTTTCCCCTATTCACCATTATCCTATTCCTCCTATCTCATTTAGCCACTTACTTGCCAGCTTCTCCCTGCAAAAGCAAAGTCTGCTCCCAGCTGTGAGTTTGTACTCTCAAAATACTGCTTAAAAGCCACTTACATTCTCTAAATGAAAGAAACAGGAGGACAGAGTGTCTGCTAACTGAGCATGAGAAGAGTCTGTGGATCCAAATAGATAATCCTGAAGTAAGAATAAACAACAGCACCAAGAGAGCGACCAGAGGATGAGGTGTTACACATCCTCCATCGATTGCAGTGCGGGTGCTGGTGGAATGGCTTAGCAGCAGGAATCTGTCCCATGGACTCTGCTGCCGCAGGAATCCACAGCACTGCATGGGAATATCTGCTGTACAGTATGAATATGTGACATCTGCCCAACCTGAATGGAAACACTGTTTTGTTCTCCTAAACAGCTTCACTGCTGAAACACTGGCAGTGTCTGTGAGTTTCAGCTCCACAAACAATATCTTTATGAGCTTGAAAGGCATGGGGAAGAAGTCTGTATTTCTGCTTGGCACTCAAATGGCAGTAAGAACAAAGCAGGAAATTTCTTTGCAATTCTGTCAGTGACATTATCTTCTCCATAAAGTTGCATTCAAATTAGCTGGCATGGAGGAATAGCATGGATGTGGATAAGGAAATCCATTTATCTTATGTTTTTCCCTGTTGTGCTGGTTTTGGCTGGGGTAGAGTTAACTTTCTTCACAGTGGCTGGCAATGGGGCTATGTTTTGGATTTGTGCTGGACACAGTGATGATAATACAGGGATGATTTTGTTCTTGCTGAGCAGGGCTTGCATGGAACCAAGGCCTTTTCTGCTTTTCCCACTGCCATGCTGGTGAGGGGAATTGGGCTGCATGGGAGGCTGGAAGGAGGCACAGACAGGACAGGTGACCCGAGCTGACCAAAGGGATATTCCAGACCCTGTAACATCATGCAGTGTATATAAGCATGTGTGGGGGTTAAAAGGAAGATGTAGGGCACTTTTGGAGTGATGCCATTTGTCTTCCCAAGTAACCGCTACATGTGATGGGCCCTGCTCTCCTGGAGATGGCTGAACACTTGTCTGCCCATCAAAAGCAGTTAATTCCTTGTTTTTCTTTGTTTGAGTGGGTTTTGTTTTCCATATTTAACTCTTTATCTCAACTCGTAATTTTTCCAGCTTTTACCCTTCCAGTTCTCTCATGATCCTGCTGGTGGGAGTTACACCATGACATCTGTCCTTCTTGCAAGACCTCTAAATCCTGCCCAGCTCAGGAAGACAGGGAATTTAATTGTGGCCTTGTGAAATAAAAATAGAGAGATGCCAGCATGATGACTGTGTCTGCTGAAACATTTCGGTACAATTAATGTTCAGGCTCTTTAAAGATGTGAAGTATGTGTGGTTCGCTTTATTGCTGGAGCAAATCCAGGTCACTCAAATAAATATTTGAATAAACATTTGTTTTGCTCTATAGTAAGTATCTGGCTTTAAGGACATTTTGTCCCCTTGATCTGGGGTGGGGGGTTTTTTGCAATCATCTTTTCAGCTGCACTGGGTATAACAAAGCCATGTCCCACTGCCCATGGGATCCAACTCTCAAGAGCTGGATCCTCCAGTAGGATTTCACGAAGTTGAAACAGATGATACTGTATCTACCAGCTTTAGCCCTTTCTGAGCTCTCTGTAAAGACCCATATAAGTGTCTCATCATGGGCCTGAATGAGGTATTCAGCTCTTGATAAAGGCAGTAACCTCTGTTGAAGAAATAAGCACTAATATTTTTGTGGAGAAGACCCTTACATGGTAGGAGCAGATGACAGTCACATACAGTGATAATAATGATGATGATGCATTTGGCAGCAGACAGGCCAAGAGATGGGATGACTCCAAGGATCATGGGTTTATTACATTTTACACTTTGATTAGTATACAGCAGTTTGGCTTCCTGTTATCATCCTTACATGATCTATTTTCTTTAGTATTGTCTTTGTGTCTCTTAAATGTCAGGAGTGCAACTTTCTGCCACGGTCAATATGATATCCAGTGGGGTTGACAGTCTGCTTTGCTTCAGAATTTATGATCCTCTGCTGTCAACCCTGCAAAAGCTCTCTTTGGGTTGCAAATTGGAGTGGCTCTGGTGACCTCCAGCATCCTTTCCAGCTCAAAGTATTCCATGAATCTATGAAGGAGACATTTAGCTCCCAACCAAGAGGTGAGAGGTGGATATGCACTTGAGCGGCTGAAAGGCCGTAGACTCTCTCAGGAAAGTCTGATGGATGATTTAATGAATCATTATGAGTGTGTGGGCTCTGCCTTCCAGTGGGTGAGATCTGTTTCACTCCAGCTTTGTCTCACATTATAAAGCAGGAAAAAAGTGCTCTTCTGGAACTTTTTATTTATATTTCACAATAAAAGCTGTGACAGCTGGAATAAAGCCATTCATGGATTTATTCTTTTCCAAAGTACAGACTCAAACTCAAAGACAAAAAGAAACTGTGTTAAAAGAAATAGAAGATTTGGACTTACAAGGAAAACAAGCGATAAATCACAATGGAGTGGAAAGATGGTGGGCAGGTGGCATGGCCCCCCTAACCATAATTTTTCAGGATTCAGAGGACTAGACGGTCCTCATAACATGTTATTATAGCTGGGCAATTAATTTCTAAAGGCTGATAGAGCACTTGCCTGTGTTTCTGGTGCCAAAGAAGGGTTGAAGTGCTTGTGAGATGTGGCTTCAAGAAAGACCTCTTGTCTGCTTGTACTTTTAGAGTCTAGCTCTCTATGTCCATCTGTCTTTCTTTCCCATAAATCACCATGAGCTTCATCTTGGCCACAGAGAGATGGTCACAGAGGCCTTTCAGATACCAAGGAAAGTCTAAAGAAGAAAAAAACGTTGTTACAGATCAAATGTGCTGGAAATGCTAGGGAGGAAGGAACTGAATCACAGAGGAAGAAGTGGCATGTATTGTGTCTGTTTCAAAGTACTTTTCCAATAAGAGAAAAGCAAAAGCTTAAGAACCAGGCATAAGGCTTGTGAGGTCTCTTCTCTCTTGCGTTACTTTATTGCTGTGTCAGACCATAATAATATGGATATTAGGATATTGTACAATGGGCAAAATTTACTGGTGCATAGGAAATGAAGATAAATGAAGGCAAGGAGAATTGTCACTTGGAGATCAACACCCTTGCTATTGCTGGCATTATACATCTTTCCAGATTCTCTTTCTAACTCTTCAATGCTGAAAATGTTTGATTTTTTTCACTAACTGAAAGTTAAACTTCCTACATAATTCTAACACGTTAAAGAATTAGAACTTTATCAAAGACGTTTTAAGAAAAATGTTCTTTCTATGTAATTCGTTGTTTCAAGATTTACGCAGGTTAGTTTCAGCTGAATGCTGTGACATAACTCTTAAATTGTAGCAAATAACTATGTCACGAAACCACTCAAAAGATTGTCAGTCTTTCTCTCAACCCCAATTCCTGCATGTCAGAAAATCCCTCTGTCCTTGACTCACATTCTGCCAGGAGTTTCCCCAGCAGTCTCTTCTGGGAATGGTGCCAGCCTGGCTGGATGGCAGTGGGGATGCACACACCCTGGAGTGCAGCAGAGGTGGTGTGCTGGCTAATCTCCACAGGCGTTGAGCATCTTTGCCATTACACACCTACTCTTAAGCTACTGTAATAAACACGTGGCAAAATTCCCACCGTCCTTGTCTGCAGATAACAATCTGATTACCGACAAAAGGTCATTAGATCATTGACACAGTCCACCGGCACCGTGCCAGGTGTGGAGAACTACCCCAGAGTAAGATTTCCTGGAGGCAAAACCTTAAAAGCTAGTTTTGTGTGGCCTATGTCTAAGGTTGGGTAAAGGAGGCAAGAGAAGCTTTCTGCTTCTCAGGTTCCAAAGAATTTATTCAAGCTGGAGAGCTCAGGGACAAAGAGCCCCAAATACTGCTGTGCTTGGGATTAAATACAGGAGCAGATCAGGGGGTGGGTACAAACAATTGACCAATAAAGGGTCCTCAGGGGAGGAGTGGAGGGCAGGGTCTTACAGGGTTACAACCAATGAGGGAAGCAGGGGGAGGAGAAAAAGTCACATGGGCCAATGGGACTTCGAGTAATAGCAGATCTCCAAAGGGGTGGAACAACTAGGGATTGGCCCAGGGTAAGACTGACAAGGAAGGTACTGGAACAAGAGGCAGGGTTACAATGATGGACAAGGAAGGGACTGGAACAAGGGGCGGGGTTATAATGATAGGCAAGGAAGGTGCTGGAACAAGGGGCGGGGTTACAATGATGGACATGGGGCAGAAAATGCCAAACAAGGTAGTTTCAGGGGTGGATACAACTTGGGGACAAACCAACTGGGGAAAACATAGGGGTACATAGGAACAAACCATTATAACGATAAATTGAATAAAATAAAATAAACATGCGCCGCAACATATCATTAGTCCCCCCAGCAAAAGGCTGACTTAGTGAGTAGTTAAAGGGGCATTGCAAACCTCACAGAACACAGGCAGGGGAAACCTAGGCTACCGTCCTCACGTTGTGCATTGCAGGGTCTTGATGATTCCCAAACCCCATCCAGTGTCACAGCCTCATGGAGCAGCTCATCTCATTCCTGCTTTGTGATCTAAGACAGAATTCAGAGGTGAATGTCTCGGCTCCAGGTGAGGAAAGGCAGTGACTCAGCAAGGGGACCAGACTACCTCCACTGCAGTTCATTATGTGATTGGGAATCCAGAGAAAGGGAGAACATTATTTCATCAAATAGCTATCCGAGTTTTGCTTGTTCATAAGCTATTTCTGCACCAAATGCTAAAAGCATTGGGGTTTTTGTTTGTTTAATTATTAAGCTCTTGTAAAAGATGCAGCTTCTCCTAAGCCTGTGCAGGGTGCCTGAAAAAATTAGATGGCTTTGAGGAATGAAAAGCCAAATGCAGTGGAGATACATGTTTATAACAGATTATTTCACTAATCATAGCAGGGCCCTTACATGCAGCAAAGCTAGGCTTGATTTATTAACTCCCATTGTTATTGATGAAAGACTTTAATTTTTTTCCTAATCTCACATACACTTATTAATGCTTAAATCAAATATACATTACAACTGAAAATGCATGTCCTGAGACCAGTTAAACTAAAGTACAGTGTGTATTTCTCATTCTGGCAAACAAAAACAGCAAGACCTTTGTGAATATTTTTCCTTGCAGGAGTCTTTGTTTCACTGTTTGTCTACTGTAATGAATATTTTGACACTGCTTTCTGAGATGCTTGGGTGTAATTACTTGCTTATCTGGATGAACATGGTTTATTTTTAAAAATATTTGTGCTTGCTGGTTTGTTTTGTTTTTTTTTTCTTTAAGAAGAAGAAAAATCTGAAAACTGTAATACAGCTATTTTTTCTGCATTTAGACTTTCCATCTTTCTCTTTGGAATAATTTGAAAAAATGAAGGAGCAGAGTCATTAAAAAATACTAAACCAATGAGCCCAACTGATTTTCCTAAGCATTTTTTTCCTTATTTTTTATGAAAACTTTGCATTTTAAATGTTATTTTGGTAAAATTAACCATATTGATGCAGTCTTAAAAATCAGATGTCATCCAAGAAAACAGGTATTGATAAAAAACCCATTTTCCCAAGTCCTTCACTAAAATTTGGACATCATAGATATTCAAAACATTAACTAAAAAAATACTTTTTCTATCTCACACAGCATTCTCAAACCTAGAAATGCTATGCTATCATAAGAAAGTTCCTAATTAATGGTGATGTTTCATTCAGGTTTGATTGCAAATTGCACCAGGGAGTACATTCTGATAATATTTCCGGATCCATTTTGATGACTCAAGAGGTCTGGATAAGATTTGAAAGAAACAGGTGGACTTCTAAATGCTTCTTTTGTTCATCTCATTATTATTTAAAAATCGCTTTATATGGAGTAGGTTGAATTGGCCAAATGTCCAGACACACTTCATTACTGCTGTTATGGGTATTGTTATTATTAACATTGTTAGTAATAAAAATAATAATAATATGGGAACTATCAAGAGTAATAATGGCATCCACAAAACAACTACACAAATATTATGGCCTGTTCTGCTGTCTCCTCCTGTCTTTCTGCCAGAAAACTTGGCTTGAAATAAAAAACCCTGAGATATCTAACTTAGATAAAATAGTAACAGAAAGAAAGTAAATTACTTATCACAGCAAAGTAAAGAAAAACAATGTACCAGCTTGCTAAATTATATAGTAAATTTTTAATGCATGGGATTTTTAAATAAAGATTTTTTTTTCCTCCTAGACAATATTCTTTGGAACAGAACTTTAAAGCCACTGACTAAAAATCTAGACTTACTTCTGGAAAAATACCTTTTGCAGAAAGCTAATAATTTTTTTGCATAAAAAGGTTGAATTTTTCTAAAATTCTGTCCAGGAACATAAGGAAGTTGAACATTCTAAAAAAGTTACATGTTTTATTTAAAATAACAGATGATTTTATGCCTTCAGATTCTATGATTTTGTAGTGCAGGATTTAAATCAAAATTGGAAATCAATTTTTTTGTCTTTTCAAATGAAGGAGTTAGTCTTCACTACTGTTTGTTTAGCTCTTCATTTCACTGCAGTACATTTCTTCTCTTAGGAAGGGAAATATTCCAAATCATGGAATCATGATGAAATTAACGATCAGATTTCCATCCAGCTCTACTTTGGGACTTGCAGTACAACTTCTTATACCAGGAATCACACTAAATAATCTATACAGGGAAAATCCAACAATGTACCTGTAGATATTTTGTACAGTCAATGAGAGAGTTGCTGATTTGTGATTAAAGGGGCTTTCATAAAATTAGGCAACAGCTTAAGTAAAAAGTTTCATAAATGCATATTTGATTAATTGTTCAGCTGCTGAACAGTCAGAGATTTAAGAAAGTAACTGGCACAGTGTTTTCTTTTATACCAGATTTGCTCTTTTTGATATGTTCCCAAGAGGAACCTCAAGGAATTTTCATAAAGACTAACATTTAACAATGTTCATTGCAAAGGGTATGTTATTTAAAATTCTTTTTTAGACAGAGACTATCTCCAAATAGTGCAAATTTTAAGAGCAGCTACCGTCAGTGGAGCAAGTCCTGTTGGTCTCCATTTAACAAATATTCACTACTGAAGTGATTTGGTACCGTTAACAATTTTCAGCTATATAAACAAGTCCTACAGAAATATTAATCATGCTCAAGTTGGTGTAAAATATGTGTGTGCTTTTGAACTTCTTTAATGATTAAAACATAGGTCCAGACTTACAATCTTTACTCAACAGTAATTGCAAAACAGTGCTTTAACTTGTTAAATTATCAGAATTAACCAAGACCACAGAGAGGAATCACATTACTTTCCAGAGTTTACTCATGCCAGGGAAAGTTCTGATGCTTGTAGCAATACAGATGTAGAAGGGCAAAAAAGTATTTGCTGAATCTTTATAATGCTTGTCTTGTAAATGACAACAGTGCATCCACACAGGGTGTTGCCTTCATGCTGACAGTTCTTTGTAACTCAAAGCCATTGAAGGCAATGGTGCAGTTATTCAATTATTACAATTTCTGTAGAAAGAGGAGAAGCTTTGTGGTATATACAATATCCTATTTTTTTCTCAATCATTCCATATCTATCTGAGATTTTAAAAAATCAGGAATGGAGGCTATTCTTGTCTTGACAACTGAGGTGCTTTACAATGCACTCCCTGAAGATGTACAAGATCTGTGAAAAGGATTGTAGTAACCCTTGCCTGCTGGCTATGAACCAGTCAGACTCAGATCACCTGCAGACATGTTTGCAAATTTTCACTTTTTTCCCAGTGAGAAGTAAAGCTTAAGTAAATAAGTATAATGAGAAAGCACTTTATTACTGTTCTCATACTTAGATTCACATGCACAGATTTTAAAAAACCAAAAAAAAAAAAAAAAAACCCAAAGAGAATTAGGTCTGGCATGCATTTCAAGCTAAGAATTTGTTGAGAATGAAGACGATAGCCGAAGTGTAGAGCAACATTAGAGTAGAATAGAGTGGGAGTCAAGTAGAGGGGGAGCACACTTTCCTTTTCTTCAGGTACAGTTCCACTATGGGACTACTGTGAGAAGGATCTGTGTTCTGTGAATAAAAACCTCCAGCACCTTTAATTGGCACTTACAGGAGACAGCTCTTAAAGGTAGTCAGAGGCACTATACAAAGAGGGAAGGACTCTTTCCACAATGAAAACGCTGTGGTCCAAGGATGAAACAATGAATTTTCCTCCACTTCAAAAAACCCCATTTACTAGAAATCTGCTGAGATAGTGGAAAGACTTTTCACGCTGCCCTAAGAAGTCCTAACCCAGTCAGGACTACCTGTCTTAGTCTTGGTGTTTTCATTACACATCATAAAAAGAAGTATAAAAGGCCATGGCTCTCACTCTCAATCACCTTCTGCAGAGTAATTGCATCTCCCAGATTTGATTCCAGGTGGGTGGACTGGAGTTCTTTCAATTCATCAATTCCTGGGGAGCTTTACAGAGAAGGAGTTCCTTCTCCATCTGAATGTGGATGGGATGGTAGGATAAAAATAAATGTGAAGTTTATTACTGTGTTTTATATTAATACTTGTAATTAATAAACGGAATAAGCATGCACAAATGTCTCTGTAGATGTACATATAATGCGTAAGTGAATGCATAAGTGAATTAAAGAATATAATTTATCTTCAGTTTGCCTTTTTCCTCTCATCTGGAATACCTGACTGTCTGTAATAGTGATAAATGAAAGTGCTCTGAATAATACATGGTATAAGAACCAGTAGTGATCTATCCTAATTCTCTTCTCCCAGCTAAAAACCTAATTTTAAATGAAAACTTCTCCTTTGACTCTTTGAAGTAACTGCAATTATGTCTGTTTGGGCCAAGACTAAGTTTAGCCCCTGAAGTTCAATGAACACTATTGGCACAAGAAACTAACACCCAGAATCCTATGAACCTAGAGGCATAAATTTCTCAACTTAGACTCTTAGATCAAAGTGTTTGGCTGCAATTCACCTCACGGGACTAATCCCATTTACCTTATTTCTGTGGACATCTTCCTTTGTTTCGAGCAAAGTTAAACCTAATAGGTCCGATGGTGGACATTGTTGCAATTCTGATACCTAGACTGCAACAGGATTAAATATCCTGAGTAAGGATATCAACCAGTGACAGGGTAGCCAGAGGCAGGGGACCGAGCATTTTCATTTCAGATAGCCAATGAATTCCACAAAGTCACGTCCACCTTCTAGATCTTTTCAGAGACTGTAGGAATGATATTCCTAGTGCTTTTCAACCCAGGGGAAAAAATAGATCCCATGTATTTTCAGCCACAGCTTAGGGAGCAGATTCTCAGTCAGTATAGGTTCAAAATGTCTACTAGCACTGAAGCTGGACCCACCACAGGAAGCTGAGAACTGTCTCTAGTGGTCACCTGTAATTGCACTTCAGCTTTCTCTTTTCACTTTATAACAGTGCTTATCTTTTTATTTCTTGGCCTCTGATCAAACACTAGCTAGTTATCAAAGAAGCATGGAATTGGGATGATCTGCAGAGAGCATTTCATAAGAGAACAAAAAGCTGCATTTTGAAAAGATAAGACAATAAAGATATTTCAACAGGAAGTCAAATGACAGGATTCCAACAGGGGGTGCTAAAAGACCCCCACATCATCACACTGGAATGTGTCTTTGGCTTCATGAGAAGTGATAACTTCAGCTTGGAGGATATGATCAGCTCTGTTTCACTGAACACAGGAGACACTTGATCTTAGTTATTAGTCTTATCAAAAATAACAAATACATCTCTAGATCAATTCAGGAGTGTGAGACATGAAGCATTGTACACAGGATTTTGTGCTCTTTTCTGTCTTTTATCTCCCTTTTCTGAAGACGTCATCAAGAGACAACATGTTGGAACGGCACATGTGAAATGCCAGCTTTGCCTTTAAAAACTACTTCCAGGATCTCAGCTGCTTCCAAGAACTAGTACACTCACATGAGGAACTGACTTTATTTTCGGATGTCTGGTTTCTGGCTTGTAAAGAAAAAAATCTAGAAAGAGAAAACTCGATTTCTTCCTACTATTTTTCCTTCTTCACCTCTAATTTCAGGGGTTGACTGACACTTTTTTTTAAAATAAGAACAGTAACTGAAAAGAAGTATCAAGCCCAAGTACATGGTTCTCACAGACTATAGGAACAGAATGTTTTCAGGTTGCCACCAGTCAACCCTGGACACCCGATTTTTCTGAGAAGGTGTTTTGCTAACAGCAGCCCAAGGGGCACTAGCAGTTCTCCTTTCCACCTACCACTTTTTGACAAATATGTCAGCTCTACATTTTGTTAAGGCATTTAAAGCTGTGCAGGCTTTGTGTTGCAGCCTGTTGAAATGTTTCTACTTCAGTCACAGGACTGAAGTACCCTCTGTTCTGAACTGCAATGGCCAGCTTCAGTGTGACCTTCTATCCTTTTTATTCCCAAGTCAAGTGTTTGCATACCAGAGTGATGTCTTCACTTCCAGCTTTGCCCCCTCCTGTTGCACCTCAGCCTGGCTGGGCTGACCTGTGGAGTGGCCAGCTTTCCTAGAGGTCAGGCACAACAGTGAGTCAGCTCCCAAGTCAGGAAAGCAGCTCATCTCAAGTCAGTTCAGAGGACTAGAGTAACACCACATGCTGCATTTCTTCAGGAAAGGACCTGGTATCTGGGAAGAAGAAATCCAGTGAGATTTTCCCATGTGATCTATCTTAGAGACCCCATGGGAACCTGCATGTCTCAGCAATCAGTGAGACTGGTTTCCAAAATCAGTGCTACACCAAGGGCACCACTAATGCTACATAGTTCAGATTTCAGGCTGCTTTCAGATGCTCGAACCCTTTTCTGACTGCATATGAGGATGTTTTGATTGGGCGTAATGTCCCCAGGCAAGCCACCAAAAGCACGACTCTGTGTAAACAACACTGTAGAGTTTTCTTGATCAGAGATCTTCCCTTGGTAAGTCTGAGCTTTAACATTCCCTGCTGTCCTCAGCTGTGGAGCAAATCTGTGCATCTCCTGAGGGGCAATTCCTTTGGAAAGGACAGCTGTAATTTAGAGCAGCTGATTTCATAAGCAATTACTCTGCTTAAAAGAAAACCATAGTAAGATACAATTTATGTAATAAAGATAAGAATTTCTCAAACACACATAATTTTTAACTTTATATGCAGGCTAATTACTCTTATAGAAACATAAGATTGCTTCTCAGGCTCCAGAGAGCAATTTAATCAAATGTGCTAAAATATAAAGAAAATATTTTTGCAAAAAAGACAAAAGTTATTATCAAGGCATTATGCCACTGTTTATCATCAAGGCTGATTAAGAGGTGTTTTGTGGCATACTTCTTCACTGGCAAGAGTGTCTCTGTGTTTCAATTCAGAGGAGACTCGAAAGTGCTATTCCTGAACATAATCAGCAATCCATTCTCCCTGACACCACCAAGCAATTACAGTACCATTAGGTTCCATTAAGGTGGAGACACTGCCAAATATAGACTCAGCAATTAAAACACTAAATGAAGGTCTGTGATCCCCATACTTTCCTGTATTTTGCATGTCAAAAGAAAGCTTGTCAAATCAAATCAGAACTGAGAATTTTGACTGAAACTTGTAGGAATCAGAAATTCCCAAACTTTACCTACATTGTAGCAAAGATATAAGCCCTGAATAAAATGAAAAAGTCACACTGACCTGCATTGTTCTTCACTTGAAAAGATTTCTGGAAGTCACCTGTTAATTTATTTTAATATGATCCACAGTTGTTGTTTTTAAATTATACAGTGAGTAAAAGATGTACCATTTTGCTTCACCTTCATTTTTACACGCTGAAACTGTTCAAAGAATGATTTTCCTAGAGGGAGAAAAAACCCCAAGCAATCAGTGATCAGTAGACTATAACTCAGTCTGGGAAATACAATAACTAGCAGGAAAAGTGCCTGAAAGCAATTTAGGAAACATCTAAAATCACAGGGGGCATTGTACAGTCAGATTCTGAATTTGACGGATAGAGTCTTAAACCCTAACAAATTATATCTGAAACTTACTTCTGTCTGATGGTGTCTTTTGCTGAACAGCCATGTTTCTGCTCCATGCAGAGTGCATTCAGAAACACAGCACATCATGGCACAAATGATGCCATGTGACTCCCTCCATCCCGGTACAGCTGGTGCTGTATGCCTACTTCCACCCGTGCCATGCTATTACAGTGCATAAGCCAGCTGCTTCCCAGTGCACTGAAATACTAAGAAGCTCAAAACCAGCTTCGTTATCTTCAGACCACAAATGCAAGCAGTACATGATGTATGATTACCTTCTCCCAGAGCTCCATCTGATATTGAAAAGAAAGCAGTTCCATGATTTGATCTTCCATGTGCAAGGGGAGCTGTTTTTAATTCAAGCTGCCCAAGTCACTGCTCTCCATGCCCTGGGACGGGAAAAGGCCTTGCCCTTGAACACCCTTGAGGGCTACCTGAGTCTCAAATTAGAAGGGGGCTTCATCAGAGAGAGTCCTTGCACCATCATGGGCAGTGTCAAGTGCTGTTTTCTCAAAGCCACCCGCCACTGTGGAGTCCTTGGTCCTTTCCCAAGTGGGGTGAAGGTCAGCTCTCCATGGGTTCTCCATACTTTAGGCTGGCATTGCAGGCTAAAAAAACCTAAGTTTTCTTTCGTGTTCTCTGTGCTTTCCCTCCTTCAATTTTTAAAATCTTATTTCTTGTAGTTGTTTTGTTCTGTTTCTGCTGCAGCAAATAAATATTTCTGGACTGCAGCTCTGGGAGAAATTTAACCCAGCAGGTTAGTATAACCTAATATCACTGGATACATCTCCAAGGAGCTAAAGTAGAGTTACTGTTACCAGGGGTAGAGTCTGCATCTTCCTGTTGGTTTTAATTTGGCTTCAATTTGGCTTCAAGAGAAGCCAAACTACTTCTGGTAGCCTGCACCAGACAACTGTATATCCTTGGTTTATGTGCACGTTTCTATATGTTCCAGCATTACCAGAGCCCAGGGGCAAGGGGAAGGGAAGATATCTGTGCTCACTTGAGAAAATGATCTAGAACCTCTCCTCTCTTGAGCATCTGGAAAGGCTTGCTGTGTACTCAAGGGCTTCTGCCATTCTGAAACACCAGAACTTATCCAGCTGCTTGCTGAAGAGTGCCCAAATGCCTGAACTTCCACGAACCACAATTTATAATCACAACACTGCTTTTTCTCATGCTGCCACTGTCAGGAGATGGCACAGGCAGCAGCAGGTTAATGTATCAGCAACTGGCACTGAGTGCACCTGGGTTAAAGCAGAAGGTGTGGGGTGACAGCAGAGGATACTAAGGTTGGTTTGACTTTAATAGGCAAATGCAGGCTGGCTAATGCCCCTTCCTAATGAAAGTGCTCTGCTTTTGAGCCAAATCACTAATCTCAATCCATTACTCTTATCAGTCTGTAGATGCTGGAAACAATAGAGTTCTTTCTATTTTTTATTAAGAATGACAACAGAACCATGGAAATGACCTGGTAAATGGCCTGTTCAGCTCATAATTTTATTTCAAGCACTGAAAAAATTGCACCAGAAACTTCTCAGATACTGAAATATTTTCTGTGACACGCTAAAAAATGTATATGACTTGCATTAGTGGAATTAAACTTAGACGAGATAAACATTCAAATTAGCCTTGAATTACAGTTCCTTCAAGAGCACTACACTCTCTGAATGCCAAGGACCTTTCAAGCTTAGATGCAGTACAGTTAAAAGAGTCTTTCCTACCTTTCCTACCTAAGCTATGCTGACTTTTTTCTTCACTGTGCTTCAGGATTGAAAGATTTAAAATAGACTGAAATAGCCACAAACCCCATGCTGAGGACAGTCTTTTGTAGCTCTCTCATTCCTCCCTCATCTCTCCTAATCCTGACAGGCATGCTACCTTGACTCCTTGTTGTGCAATTAGCATATTATATCATCAAGAATTTACCAAACCTCTTGCCCTGCCAAACAGATAGGTAGGATTTGCATATGTTGTATTGAAATAGAAAGGGGCTAACTACAAATTTATTAATATATTTGAATGGTTCTTGTAGATGTAGAATGAGAAAAAAATAGAATAAAATAAAAAGCATTCAAGGATGAAATGTTATGGTTTCAAACTCACAGAAATGAGCTTAAATGCACTAGGTATGAAAATATTAATAATAGTTTGATTATATCTGGTTTCAAATTAGGCAGGCCAAATATTAATTTCAAGCTTTGAATAAATGCAACATTTAAATATTCATGTTTAAATATTGAAAACATTTATTTATCCATTCTTTACATGGATATAATCTGAGAATGTGGATTTAACCATTAATTTAATGGCTTTATTAAGCTGACAACAGAATCCCTTAATTGCAGAGGATATTTATTTCCATACCAAGTAGTGAAGATCAATCTGCCCAGCAAGCAATTTATGCAAATTGACTTTAATGAGAATCTTCTCTGCTTTACTAAAAATATAGAATCAGATACTTTATATCTTATAGTGCTGACTGTTTGATTTCTTGTAGTTCTTCAGTGGTTTTAGTCAAAATTAAAATTAAAACATCTTTTTAGAACACTTTTCTGTTTTAAAAGTTGATTTCTTGTTTCTGAGTGTGATGCAAATAATTTTGGGAGAGGGAAATGAACAGACTCCTTATATTCAGTAACAGATTGTGTGCATCTGGCTGTCCACCAGTGATACTTGAAATTCAGAAGAAATGAAACTCTCAGACTCCCATTCTAATCACATCCTCTCATTGAATTCTGAGATGATTACATATTTCATTTGAAGGAAGAGTAGTAAATATGGGAATTTGGGATCAGGGACTGGGAAAAAGTGTAATAAAAACTGTAGGAGATATCTATAACTGTTGTATGATATGATGAGGTTTTTTCCTCTTCATCTGTTGCATACTAAAGGCACTTAAAAATCGAATCACTCTTATGTAGTTTTACAATTACTCTGAAGTTTGACGTTGTGGTAGTTTGACTTGGGGAGAAACTCAGAGAGAAGTTTTGTCTGTGAGTACTCCCCTGGGAGTGGATAGTGACCAATTGGAGGCTGGTTTGGTTATTGACAGCGTGAAGAACCAATTGGAGAAAGTTAGTTTGCTCCGTGAACACACATTTTGAAGGAGGTAATCCAGAACTGAGCCCTCTTGGCTTTTCCGGCAGCAGTGCAGGTAACAGGGCCCTGGCCTGGCTCCACTGCAGGCCTGTGGGCCTGGCTGGGGGCCGGGCCGGGCCCCCTGTCTGGGGAGCTGGCATGTCCTGGCAGAGAGAGAGAGAGGGGGTGGCCATGGACAGTGACCAGAGAGACTCAGACTGATGTAAAATCCCAGCCGCTTTTTTCCCCCCTCCTCCTTCCCCAGTGTGGCTGGTTTCTGAGATCCTGGCAAAGCTCCAGCACTGTAGCCTTGGTTTTTTTTTTCTTTTCCCTGTGCAAAAATCTTAACTCTTT
>VWZS01007518.1:0-97297 GCA_013397075.1 Rhabdornis inornatus
TGCCTTTCAAGGTCTCCACAAGGGACTAATTGGGTTCCAAGTTAATATTAATAAAAATTAAAGAATTGATAATATTGTGCATGCAAACAAGCCCTTTCAACACTTCTTTGGATTTTATGCTTGCCTCAGCAGAAGCAAATGCCTTACTAAGGACGTGTAAGATGAAACTGGTAGTTTAATAGAATATGGTTCCTGAAAGGTCCCCTCTCCTACATATTGCAGACTTTTGTGCTTTCAGTATTAAAGCATCCTAAGCATACTTTGAAGTGTAAAGCGGTGTATCCACCTGGAGGAGTCTAGAGACTGGAAAAGGCATGTTGTGAGGCCCTCCACCTACTTTTTCAGTGATTCATCCAAACAGGTGTGACACCTAAATTTCATCCTTTACTTGAACCTGTGTCTTCCTTTATGAAGAACCAAGGTGCAGATAATAGTTAAGCAAGAAGAGTCTCTCTTAATGGCACTATTCTTCGCTGTAAGTGACAGCTAAATATTCATTTTGTCATGGAAAGAAAATAAGTCTGTCTTACCATTGTATTTTTCATCTTGGAGGTGAGAGATTAATTTTTTAAAATGAATTTTATTTATTTTTATTTATTTCCTCCTAAGCAGCTTGTGCCAAATATTGTCTGAAACACAGACTGGATTTCTGGTCTGCACTCTTAAAAGTGAACATTCTCATTAGTAGGGTGCTGATTCATGGTGTCTTACCTCTCAGTCTCTCCTGTGCCTACCCAGCCAGCAGCTTCCTTCAGGAAAGTCTGGAGTATTGTCAGCTCAGAATACCCCAGGGCATAGTAGGAAATAATTTTGCTATGATTAAGGTCATTGCAATTAATGCCATGTTTGAAATTACCATAAATAACAGGTACTGCCCTAGGATCTGGGTTCTCATATCCCTGCTTAGAAACCATTAGTTTGAGATTACATCACGGGAAACTTTTTGTCTTCTAGCAGGTACCAGTTATTTAGTGATATGGTGTCTAGAAAAAGTGGCCTTTGGTTTCTTAAACATATTGCATTTTTTTGGATGAAAAATTTTTACAGTGTTGTACAAAATTTTCAGGGGACGTGAAAGTAAAGCATGATTTGTGAAAGAATACCTGCTTACCAGCTCAAGGTACTGGATGCAACTCTCTGGTTTTTATTTTCTCAATGACATTTGCTGCACTGCTCCAGCTGATAAACAACTCTGCATTTATTGTCAGCAATTTGTGAGCACACCAGTCACTGCACGTTTGATGTGACTGAAGCAGCAGGGCTGTTGCTGTTGTCTGTAGGAAATAGACTTTTGTCTATCTGTTCTGGCGTAGTACATGTATTGCAGCAATGCTGTGCAGGGAAAACACCTTTGAATCTATGCAGGAGTCCAGTTAATGGTCTGAAATTCAAGAAAAACGCACTACTTGAAGCTTGAGAAAACCAAACAAAAATAATACAACAACTGAAATTAAGAAAACATCTACATAAGAGCAGACATGAAACAGGCCACAATATACATAATTTCATGAAACAGTAAGAAATAAATGATTCTATTTAACAGGCAGATCACTTAATAAATAAAAATAATTTTAAAATATTANATCCTGTTTGGATGACTCAAAAAGGGGGTAATCAAAACTCTTTATTACAATGAACAATTTTTACAGAAGTTGGTCTTGGTTTTTTTTAACAGTAACCACTTTTCTGATAATGACAGTCTTTTTTAATGACATCACTCTTCCATATCACTATGATCACCAGATTCAGGATAGACTAGTGTTGAGGGAAGGTGGAAGTCTTCAGTTCTCAAGAGTTCTGCGTGGCACATTTTCATGTACAACCTGTACATCTGTGTGATATATATTCTCATTGATTGCCAGGTNAGTTAATGGTCTGAAATTCAAGAAAAACGCACTACTTGAAGCTTGAGAAAACCAAACAAAAATAATACAACAACTGAAATTAAGAAAACATCTACATAAGAGCAGACATGAAACAGGCCACAATATACATAATTTCATGAAACAGTAAGAAATAAATGATTCTATTTAACAGGCAGATCACTTAATAAATAAAAATAATTTTAAAATATTATGACTCCCAAATAGGAGAAATTATTAAAATAATCTCCTGTGCTTTTTTTTTAAGATTAAGATTTTAATTTAAAATAGCTTTTAATTATTTACTGGTTTACTTATATACTTCTCCCTTTCCACCACATTTTTTTTACCTCGTTACATTTGGTAGGGTTTCTCTTTGAAATTAATGGTAATTGGGGTTAAAGTGGGTGTGGGAGGCGGAAATTCAAATCTGTAAAATCTTGAACTCAGGGACCTTCTGAGCCTTTGAGACTTATTTTAAGCCTTGATGAGACAGAAGCTGTTTGAGAAGATATTTATGGAAATATATATTTTTAGGGTTTTTTATTTGTTTCTTTTGTTGGGAGGTTAATNCTCAAGAGTTCTGCGTGGCACATTTTCATGTACAACCTGTACATCTGTGTGATATATATTCTCATTGATTGCCAGGTATTCAAGCTGAGAATCTGAGGGAAAGCATACTCCCTAAATGTGTTCATGGATGATAGATTATGGGTGTGATTTGGCACTCACAATTCTTCTTTACTCAGAAGATATTATTATTATACTTGTGTTTTGCAATATCACCTCTATATGTAATAGCAAGCTTGTTTTTGTTTTGTTTTTCTTAACAGGAAGTTGATGTTACCAATTTAATATATGTTTTTCTCTAAGATCATGGCTTAGTCCATTTCGTGTTTATACTTTCTTTATAGGTTCTGTGTCTTTGACCTTGATGTTCTCCCTAAGTCCACTAATTGATTTGAACTAAGTCTCCAAAACAGACTTAGGGAAAAAAAAAAAGTGTTTTGAGCAAGATTTGTGTATTTCTGTTTATTGAGTATTGCTCAGTTAAAGTAAACTTCATTCTGAATTTAATGCCGGTTCTTGTATAATCTTTTCATAATGGTTTGGAAGTGCCCAGTACTCAGAGCTAGTAACAATAACAGGTGTACAGAGCAGCAACTCTCCCTGACAGCTTCAGAAGCTTGCAGATGCTCCGAGCGTGCTGGCTTTCTGCTTTTGCTAGTTTCTTCACAAACATTTGTAACAGATGATTGCAGAGCTCCCAGCAGGTTCAGCTCTGCCACCCCTGCTGCTGCATGGTGCCTGAGGTGCTTGGGACAGCAGCTGTGCTGCTGAAGGGGAACACCAAGGCAGCAGGGGATGTGGAGTCCAGAGCCAGTGAAGGTAGCCTCCCATGGCTCTGCTGATGCTAGGGATGTTTCTGTGTGCAAGTCAGAAGCATCCTGAGGTGTCACTTTGTTCTCCAGCCTTAATTCAACTTGCTAGAAGAAGGCATTCCTCAAAAATACTTTCCTATGGGAACAGCTGTGACCTGACTCCTCTGACTGCAGCTGTGCTCTTAAAGCTGTGCATTGTATGAAGGCCTGGTCCTGAAAGCTGATGCTGGCCCCAGTTCACCTGCCCTGCTTTTGGGGTTTCTTGCAGAGGCTGTGGTGTGGCAGCCTCCGCCCTATAACGATAAGAAATGCAGTCCTGGGTTCAAGGGAGCCCTGTGTCCCACTCCTTGTATCTGTGAGACCAACCACCTCTTCCAAGTCCAGGAGCATAGAGGAAGTCGGGCAAAACCACTAGGATGGTGGGGATGAGTGGATGAAGGGGGAGCTCCTGGAGGAATTCAAAGACAAAAAGGAAGCCTCCAGAGGATGCAAGCATAGACAGGTAGCCTGGGAGGTATACAGACAGATGGTCTAAGCAATCAGGAATCCCCTTGGCAAAGCCAAAGCCCCGGTAGGATTAACTGTGGGCATTAGGGACATCTAGGAACCACAAACTTCTGGTTTTACATTGGTGGTAAAAGCAAGACCAGAGAAATTGTGGGCCTTCTCTAAAAGGAAGCAGGACGCCTGGTGACCTGGGACATGGACAAGGCCGAGTCAATAACTTCACTGGCAGATGTTGCAGTCACACCACCCATGTCACAGAAGGCAAAGGCACAGATTGGGAGAATGAAGAACTGCCGTCATCAAAAGAACTTGAAGATATGCAAGCCCATGGGGCCTGGTGAGAAACATGTGCATGTCCTGAGAGAAATGGTGAACAAAGTGGCTGAGCCACTGTCTGTCATGTTTGAGAGGTCATGGCAGTCTGGTGAAGTTCCTGCTGATTTGAAAAGGGGTAACAAAACCCCCACTGTTAAAAAGAAAGACCTGGAGAACTACAGGGCAGTCAGTCTCACCTTGGTGCTTGGCAAGAGCACGGATCAGATCCCCCTGGCAACTTGGTTAAGGCATATGGAGAATAACATGGTGACTGATGACAGACAACACGATTTCACTAAGGGCAAATCACGCCTGACAGATTTGGTAGCTTTCTACAACAATGTTTACAGAGTTGTTGAATAAGGAATAGAGACTGAAGTCATCTGCCTGGACCTGTGCAAAGTGTTTGCACACAGCAGCCTGGTCTCTGAAGTGAAGAGACATGGATTCATTTGATGGTCAGATCTCTCAATGGATTAGGAATTGGCTGGAAAGCTGCACTCAAAAGAGCTATGGTCAATGGTTCAGTGTCCAAGTGGAGACCAGGGATGTTCCTTGGGGGCTCCTATTTGGACTGATGCAATTTAGCATAGCAGTGTTTGTTGGTGACAGGGACCGTAGGACCAAGTGCACCTTCAGTGAGCTCCCTGATGACACCAGGTTGTGTGAGGCAGGGACATGCTGGAAGGAAGAGATACCATCCAGAGTGGCCTTGGCAGGTCGGAGAGGTGGGACTGTGGGAACATCATCAAGTCCAACAAGAGCAAGTGAAAGGTCTTGATTGTGGGTCTGGGCAATCCCAAGCGCAAATACAGGCTGGGTGGAGAATGGACTGAGAACATCCCTGAGAGAAGGACTTGGAGATAGTGGTGGATGAGAAGCTGGATACGAGCCAGATGTACACTCACAATCCAGAAAGCCAAACATATCCTGGGCTGTGTCAAAAGTATCATGGGCAGGAGGTGATTCTCCCCCTCTGTTCAGCTCTTGTGAAACCCCACGTGGAGCACTGCACCCGGCTCTGGGGATTCCAACATAAGGATGTGGATCTGCTACAGAGAGTCCAGAGGGACTCTCCCAAAGATGATCAGAAGGATGAAGACAGGTCGAGACAGTTTGGGCTGCTCAGTGTAAAGAAAAGAAGAGTTCAGGTTCACTTTATATGAGCTTTCCAGTACCCATGGGGGCCTGCAAGAAAGCTGGAGAGAGACTTTTTGTGAGGACATTTAGTGATAGAAAAAGGGATAATGGCTTTAAACTGAAAGAGGGTAGGTAAATTTAGATTGGATGTAAGAAAGAAATTCTTTAGTGCGAGGTTAATGAGGCAGACTTGAAATTTTCCCAGAGAAGCTGTTGATGCCCATCCTGGGAATTATCAAGGCCAAATAGAATGCAACCTTGAGTGGAAGGTGTCCCTGCCCATAGCAAGGGGTTGGAAACAAGATGGTCATTAAGACCCCTTTCAACATAGACCATTTTGTAACTCTATGATCATGTTGGATTTTACTTCTTAGTTGTCAACAAGGGAGAAAAGCACTTTCTATCACATGAAACTCCTTTCAACTGGTGTTTTCGAACTCTTTCTGAGGGCAAATAATTACAGTACTGTGCTATTTTGTCTCACTGGGCTGAGAGTTTCAATAACAAAGTTACAAGTATTCAAGAACTCACTCTTACAAGCGATTTCTCTTCTAAGTATTGCATTGGAATTCCATATGCCCCGTGAAAAGAAGAAATTCACTTCTGAAGAGGCCACATTAAAACTTATTAATCATAAAGGAAATAATTTGAAAATGCAGTGGAAAATAATGATTGGATTTTTCAAGTTCTAAAAATTTAAAGAGTTAATAATTTATGATGTAGAATATATATTCTTTTGGCAGACGTATAGTAAAAGATAAATAAAACTATGTCAGTTTTGCTAAATGCAAATTTAGAAAGAATTAAGCTAAATGTAGAGCTGTCTTTCAGTAACTATTTCAGATGAAAGCATATAGATTTTTCTATTCTCTTACCATGCTTTGTAAATGTTAGGGGTTTTACATTTCCTGCCCAAACTATGAACTTTGATGAGGTTCAGTAAGTCTTATAGGGAAGCATGAGTTTTATGCTAGTCCCATAAATGATGTAGCCTCACCCAGAAAAATACCAGCTGCAAAAGTAGGAAGATTTTAAGACAGGAAAAGATATCACCAAAGATCAAAATCATTCAAGAGATTGTCTAGTTTAGAGAGCAAAATTTATTCCTTAGTGTTTTCATTTTGAAAAACGTGCCTTTCACAACTTGGAAAAGCTCGAAGTATAAATTACTACAAAATCTGAAGATTATTACATTAGAATTGCTCTCAGAATTTCACTTTCGATGGCTTGTGTTCCTATATGGGCCATCATATAGCCAGAGACTGTAGGATTAGGGTCTCTAGAGAAAGCTGATGGATTCTAAATGTCAGTAAACTTAGATATCTTATCAATGATGCATGGTATTAATAACAACAGTGTAACTTTCCCAACAAGAACATTTTCTTCTGAGTAACTATATTTTCTTTCTTTAAGCGCAAAAAGAAAGTTGTGGAGCTAAAAGCTCCTATGTAAATAGGTGTTTAATAAAAAACATTAGAACTACTTTTGATGGCTGTCAGAACATCATTTTCATCTGCACACTGCTGTAATCAGGTTCTTAACTGTAACTTATAATTACTATCTGATAAGATTTTGATTCATATGGATACTGTGAAGCTCAAGAGAGTACAATACATGTACTGGTTATTCCAAGGACATGAGTTTTTCCAAGCTGGGAGTGCATTCAGTCCAGCAGTGGATTTTTGAAAGTACAGCCTATGAAGACCTACATTTCTGTCACTTTGCCACTGTTGCTTCTTGTCTGCAAAACTCTGTTATAGCGAGGTCACCATCTTCATTCATTGTCCCAGTGCAGACAAAAGTGATGGCAGAAGACATAACTGCTACATCAAAGGCAGGCGTGCTCTGCCCATGTCAATGTGCTCACTGAACTGAACACGGCTTGTGCTCAGTCCTTCAGCACCACTTTCATTTTTTTTGAAAAATAACATATTGATTTTATTTTCTTCCAAGAAAAAAAAAAAAATCTGAGCACAGTGAAATGGTTACCAGAGAATAGAATGATAACTTTTGTACTTATTGAATGTAATTTTATTTTTTTGCTCTTTGAAAAATAGTATCCAAAAGTTGTCAGAGTTGGCATATTTAAACCTGCAATTGTGCAAATTAGAGCATTTTTAAGATGTTACAGTATTTGAATGCATTTTTAGGCTCTCTTTTTAAAATTAATTTTGCCTAATATGTGTCATTTACCTAAGCTTTAAAAAAATATTAATGCATTTTAGCATTAATTAGAATTACCTGCCTATCAACTGGATAAATGTACCCTCTGCAAAGAGAAAAGTAACTTCTTTGATAGTTTTTCCTCCCAAGAAGTGGATGAATCAGAAAAATGCAGTTGAATTGATCTAACAATAGGTGATCTTTTATAGGGCTTATTTTCTTAAGCGTAAGCCAGTAAAATATATTCTGACTATTTTGTAAAGCAGACGTTTATTTTTGAGCCAGTGAACCCATATTGTCTGGCATCACAATGTTCACTTATATCTGGTTTGAAATTTTGACTTTTTACAAACAAGTTACACTGTGAATTTTCACTCCATTAGATTAATCACATTGATTTATTTATCACTTAAAAAAAAAAGATAATTGGTTTTATGTAGCATTGTATCATTTTTTGTGGTTGCTGTTAAAAATAGATAACCAGAGGCTAATAGATGTTAATGGTCTCCTTCACTATTAAAAAAATCAATGTTTCTCTGATATGGAATACATTATTTCATTGTTTTGCTTAAACGTGTTTGATTACTGCATTTACCAATTACCTATGTTTTACCAACTCTTGAAATTTCATACCAAATTTGATAAATATTTTCCACGCAAATTAACTTTGGACTCAAAGAAAGGTGAAAAATGGACGTGTTACTACTTGTCTTCCAGTAAGAGAAACAAACACTTTCTTGTTAGATTTTTTAAAAAAATATTATTTTACATATATCTGTGTATCTTTAAGGGCCACATAATCTAAATTCCCTTTCCACAGCTTTTATATATTACTTTCAAACTTGTTGGAGAGTAGTTAGATTTTCAAATGCAAGTAATTAAAATTGTAGGCTATTGAGTTATTGATGAATACTGAGCTATTAATCAAGCTAAAAAATTCTACAATCAGGGTTCAGTGCTCTGAAGCACTGTAAAATAATAGTATTTGTGTTCAGTGATGCAAGTAGCCACAATTAAGCAGCTCACTTGACAAATGAGATAGTTCACTTTATTTTGCACTTAATTGAATTGTACATGCCTGGCCACCATTGTCTTTTTCCCTTTAGCTTTGGTTTCTAACCATTTAAGCATATACATTTATTACAGAGGGAGCAATTAAGCTGTGTTGGCCATTGGCTCTGAAAACGCAGACACCAAGAGTTAAAATGTTGTGTAGGGTAAAAATCATTGTTATCCCTGCAGAAAAAAAATCTTTATTTTCTTTGTAAAAAGTCTGATAAGCATTTAGGACTCTGCTGCTAACTTAAAACAAATGTGAAATGGAAAAAAACCCTTGTAGGATGTTGATATATAGCCTCTTGTACCAAAGAGAAATATATAGACATGGCTTCTTGGCATTTTATTTTAGTTAGCATTTCAGCAGGCCAGTCTTACATTGCTGTCTTGTATTCCTCTTTTTCTGTGTTTGCAGGCTGCTTATTATGATTCTGAATTTGTAACATATCACTCAGTTTTGTGTGTTTGTTTGTTATGTCTATTTTTAGCAAGATGTGTTGTTGAAAACCTGGGTTCTGGGTTTCCTTTCAAAATCCCCAAGAAAGGCATTGTCAATCTGGATGGGAAAAAAACGTTAATAAAATGTAAAGATTTTTAACTGAAATAAGAAAGCAGAAAGATAATTGTAATACAGTGGTCATTTTTCTCCAGTCTCTTATTGAAATAGGTGATCTCTAAAAACCTCCAAAGCAATATGAGGAGTTTAATTGTGAATAGCTACAGAGTACAGCTAGGATATACACGTAATTATCAGACATGCATTTGTAAGACTGCAGCTGGCATCCACAGACAGAGGATTTCAGGAGTCCCTCAGCTCCAATGTGTGTGGATCTTTTTTTTTTTTTGACTAAGGAGTACCGTGCTGAGTTTGAGAGAATTAAGGCAGACCTTTGGTGTGCAGCGCAGTTTGCTGAATTGTGGTTTGTGGCCCCATAGACTCTCAGCTAATTCCTGCCCAAGAATTTAGCATTTATTAAAGAGGTTGTGAAGTTTTGGGTATCTGGTGTTTCCCAAGAAAGACCAGAGAGGTGCACGCACAGTTCTCTTGGGAAATCGCTGGGAAGACCAGGAGCTCCCTGCTGCGTGGTTCCAGACTCATGCCAGCAGAAAGCACTGATGGCAGGCTATTTCCCTCTCCCACCACAGGCCGTACCAGTGTGGCCACTGCTCCCAGTCCTTCTCCCAGCCGTCGGAGCTGAGGAACCATGTGGTCACGCACTCCAGCGACAGGCCCTTCAAGTGCGGCTACTGCGGGCGCGCCTTCGCTGGGGCCACGACGCTCAACAACCACATCCGGACACACACTGGGGAAAAGCCCTTCAAGTAAGTACTTGAGGCCAGCAGCTCTTGCCAGCTGAGATTAGAGAGGGAAAGGCATTGCTGCTGCTCACTGTAGCATCACCAGCACTCGGCGCAGGCTCCCTTGGAAGCCAAGGTCAGACCAGGAGGTAAAACAGCTAGTGGTGCTATTAAAATCAGAATCTTTACGGGTTTGATTTTGGGTTTCTTGAAAGTACAATTTTATGATCTTTAATGATATACCTTGATTGTTATAATTAAGTGGCAAGCTGCTGCCAGACAACCACAGCTGAAAATATGACCAAGACTGAGACAGGCTAAAGCTAATTTTGCTCCAGTTATATTTGGGGGAAAAATATGCATCTTCTTTTAGTCTCAGAATCACTGGATAGAAAATGTAACTCTAACTTATGGCATAAGTTTTGAAAAATCATAGTAATAAATTGGCAGTGTTCATATGTCCAAGATATAAGAAAAAAAAGTTACCTAATAAAGATAATTTTACACTAAATAGACTTTGTTAATTTCTGAAGTTTTTAATTACTGATATTAAAGCTAAGCACATACCTACCTGTCTCAGAAATCTTCCAGCAGTGCTCATTTCCAGTCACAGTGCAGCTGATCCAGGTACATTTTACCTTCTCTTGTGCAACACTGCCTACATGACAGGAAGTATTCTCCAAAGCAGAAGAAATATATCCCATATTTGTGTCTTTGTCTTGGCTGAACTGACATGCTTAGAGTATATATATATGGTCACTGGAGCAGTTCCGCCTAATGTATTGATATCACTTCTTTTGGAAGCTTCCTGGATGTTCCTAGGAGGAAGGTGAATAAGTATAGAAGGTTTTTGTCTCTCCCAGTCCTCTGATTCCTGTCTGTTCTCTGTCTACTTTTCTTTGTTTGTCTTTTTTTTTTTTTTCCACTTTTGCAAACTGTGCTTTTGATCTGGTTAATGTAAGAGAGCTCAGCCTCGGGCCTGTCAGAACCCCCCATAACAAGCCCAGCAGGGATACTGGTGAACACACTTTTCCTCCATATAAGGCTGGGAGGAAGCATAGCCTCCATACATGTCTTTGCTGGGGGCAAGGGGACAGATCCAGGAACAAAATGCTGCAGATCCAGTACAGAAAAACTTGCATAGCAGTGATTTCATTGCTAGGATAGTGTTGTAGGAGGCAAAACATGGAAACTCAGGACATCTAAGTATTGACTTCTCTCAAGCCAGTCTGTTGAATGTCAGAGCCCACAGAAAGTGAGCCAAAAGTGGTGTGAGTAATCAGATTGATTTTATCTAGTTGCTGTGTAAATAGATTTTAGTAATTACTGGAAGAGGTTTCCAGGTCAAAATGGAAAATAGATTTCGTTTAATGTTAAGGTGTTACTTATGTGTAACCTTGTTGACTCCACTTAATTTTTTTCCTTAACATCCTGTTTTTGTCATGTTTCCAATAGATCTGCTGTTTTGCCCCATTTAGAGTCATTATTTTTCCCCTCTGGTTTACTAATTTTTTTACCCTTTTCCAAAATGGGCTTGATTACAGCAACGTTTCATTTGTGAATGAGCTTAATGTATATAATACAACCAACCAGAGATCTGGGATTTGGTTGGTTGGGTTTTTTTTTTGTTTTGCCCTGCTGATGTGGAAGCATTTAAGTATTCCAGGATGTATCTGACTATTCCTTAAGTTGCAGGACAGAGCAACAACAACAACAAAAAAGTGTGCTTTGTACTGTTTCTTTAATAATGTATGGCATAATTTCAGTTGTGCAAGATCTTTCTTTAGTTTCTTCCCTAAGCACAAGAAACAGTAGTACCATTTTCTCTCTGGAAGGCTTGTGAAGTATTTGCAACTTGTTGCGGAGCTAAAACTGGAGCTGCAGATCTTCCCATCCCTGCTAGTCAGATAAGAGGACACACAAGCCTTGATCCTCCTGCAAGCTGTTCAAAAGGGCAGATTTGTCTGATGCAGGACTGCTTGCATTTGAGAGAGAAGGGGCAGAAAACTTATCCAGAAATGAATCTATTATCTCTGCTGGAGGAAAAAGAGGGAGCTGTAGCTCATCTAGATGTCTCTTAACAGTTTAGATTCTTCTTTGAAAAAGAGGTGCACAAGATCTGGTATCAAGAAACTTTAGGAAAAAACCCTCAACAAATTCTATTAAGGAAGAACATAAATACAACATAAATAGAACAAACACAATTTCTGTCTCTTGATCATGTAATTTAGGTCTAAAATGTTTGTTTATGGAGGAATTTTGACTGTACACTTACTAAAACAAACAAACAAAAAATACAAGATTTAAAAGCCCAATGAGTTAGTGTTTCTGTACCTCAGAGAAGTTTGTATTTGTGGTGATGTACACATTTATTTTAACTAATTTTTTTTTAATATTATAAAGAATTGCCATACATGGATAGTGAAAAATTACTCAATTTTTAGCTAAGTTATTTTAAAAATAGCAGGTATCATTTTGAATGTGTCACCAAGTTCAGTTTTAAATGTGTTTTTGCTGTAAATGCAATCTCATGATTTCTAATGCAGTTTTCATAAGTGGTATATAGACAAATTACAGTGCGTATGGATTAAGTCAGCAATGTTAAACACTAAGTATGTTTGTATGCATATTATTTCCAGAAGTTGGTTTTAAAAATGATGAGCATATGGTGACAGTATTTAGAAAAATATTTCAGATTAATTGTTTTGTAAGAGGACATTTGGGATTGGTTAAAAAGCTTTTACTGTGATAGGGCATTTTCTTTGTAGGTCCTTGGTGAGTTTGGACGTATGGTGGAAGACTTTTCTATTTGCTTTTCATTAAGATAACAATGCTAAGTGAGGTTATCTGTAGTCAAAGCTTTAGCTGAATTTGACTTTTCATGTCATCACAAGCTATCAAGCCAGCCTGACCACTGTAAAGTTTTTGTGTATTCTTATCTTACTGAAGTCTCCACTATGGCTGCTAGTCTGGGAACAAAGATCTTAAGTAAATTAAAATGCAAGAGAAAAAGGAAAATTATTTGTCACCTCTGTTCTTTAAAATTTTTCTCACCCCCTCCCTGCTTGCATTTCAGCAAAATTAAAAAATAGTGAGGGGGCTTGCCTGCAGAATCAGGGTTATGCAAAGATCTAATATTTAGGAGTCGACCCAAAAGAATTAAGAGGAAAGATTCTTTCAGCCTACAAAGCTCACATTTTTAACATTGTTTCTTACTGACATGCAAAGCTGGGTAGCATTCATTTTGGGTTGAATATGTATGTTGTACTTGAAGTGGCATAGTGTTGTCAAGAGGGATTCTCTTTGGTTGATATTTGATACCCTTCCAAAGGAGTTTAAAATATAGTGTTAAATGTACTTGTTGAATGAAATCCTAAAATGTTTCTTTTCAGAGTATCAGATTAATGCCTTTTTCTCTAAAGTAGACCCTCAGCGTTTTCTCCATCCAAAGCCTTTCACAGAGGTTGACATAAATGTACAAATTAAACCAATCCTCTCTCTAATGCTCACTGTCAATGTTTTGAAAGCACTGTGAAGCAAACAAGCAGACCAGTAACAATGAGGACTATCTAAAAAAAATCAGAAACCCCAGTACTGTAGAAATATCCCAAAGCTATTGGTGCACTTTGTGAACTTAAGAAAAATTCTGTTTACCAACCCCACCCAAGCAAATCATACCAGGAAACCTTGTGGCAGAGTGAGGCCTTGAGGCTGAGGAGATTGGGTGCTATAGTACATTGCTCCTTACAATCACAGGGTACACATACATTGCAAAAGAAGGTAACATGGATCCAGTTTTCACTGATGGTATCTAATTGTTTGAGGACTTTGGAATTGCTTTGGACCTATATGCATCTGGGGCTGTTTAAATTCCATTCAAATACCATCAGGTGGCCCTAAGCGGAAATTGAACTGTTTATCAGTTAATAAGTGTCTTTATTGCCAATACATGTATCTACAGTGCAGGCTTAGCCAAAATTTGGTATGTCTAGCATTCAGGCTTGGGCTCAGCCCCATGGTTGCTTGGTGTGTGGCCACATGAGATATGGACTCTTTTTCCTTTCTAACCATTTTGACTTCTGTTCAACTTTCCAACACAACATTAAACATATATGGGATACGGTACAAGAATATGCACACAAAAACACACCCATGCTCACCAATCTCATGGACAGAGCTTATGGGAGTGATTGTTCTGCTATGATGGGCTAGGAAAGAATGGTTACTAGAGGGAGAGACTGCATAGAGTACATCACAATTCAGAAGAAAAGCATTCCTGCCCTTCCTCCCATTCCTACCTACTGTGAGACAGTAATGCTGACTGCTGTGACACTATTATCTTCACCTTTTCTATCAGTTTGTATCCAGCAACAGCCTCTCTGGACCACATTGAAAAGAGGAATCAGGAGCCTAATACAGATCTCTGCCCATAAGCCAGGTACTTATATATCCAAAACTATGGCCCTGAAAGCACCACCCACATCATTTGGAAATGCTTAGAAAATCCTTGGGTACTATCTGAAGGTTATCCAAGTACCAGAAAAAGACAGGGGAATTAAGTGCCTTTCTGGCTTTATTCTGACTTTTGCCCAGGGGCTGTGTAAGTACAGACGTCACAGTTTGACCAGCAGCAATGCTTGGCACCCTCATCCTTCCTATTCATAAAGAGCAGATGCTTGTATCAAGAGATTTATCCTTTTTCTGTTCTCTCTTTAGCATCCTTCTTTCCTGTGCCTTTATGTTAGTGCATCAGCCTGTAGCTGGGAAGGTAGAGCACTCCCACAACAGAAGAATCTTGTGGATAAAGGATGGGAAGTTGTATTTTAAAGAAATATGGTAAACCTTGCTCTGCACTGTCACTAGCAGTGCAAGGTGCTGAGTGAATGCCTGCCCAATTCTAGCCTCCCAGACAAGCTCCAGAAGGGGTAAGGAAGCCTGCCACAGCAAATTATTTTAGTGGGTAACACTGTCTATAGCCTTTATCTAAGTCACTAGTGGTGCCTGGCATCCTATTAACTTGTGTTTGTTTATTTGGCCAAGCTCTTAAAATCAGGGGTTGCCACGCCTGATTTTATAGGTTATTTTGCAACTGTATCACTTACACCGTAGTTAGGCAAGGATCCAAGACTCCGATTACTCATCAAGCAAAGTACTTGTCTTTGTAGACATCAAAATAACAAAACTATCAAGTTCAAGTAGACAGTAATATCTCACACAGACTAAGTTAACCCCCAGCCTTAAAATTGATTCTGATGCCTCTGTGATAGATATATATGTATGTATATAAAAATAATACAATAATTTGCAAGTTTGTCAGGCAATGAAAGGTAGTATATTTTGACACACTAATCCAGTAAGTAATCAGTTTTCTAATAAACAATCAGCAGTGCACTAATGTGTCATCAGCACTTCAGGAGCTCTGGAGAGTGGATGATCTGCACATAGACGTTAATGAATACCCCAAAAATCATTAAGTAATCAATATTTCTGAGTTATTTTCATTGAGCTGATAGGTCTGATACATTAAAGCTGACATTTTACATTTGTCAAGATCACAGTGCAGTTTTTAACAGTGGCATAGGATGCTAAAAGTATTCCATGAAAGACAACCAAGGAAATACAACTTAAAAGTGTTGACATTTTAGATTGGTACAGTAACCTGGATGAATGACTCTGTAATGTCTGTGCAAAATAGTCCTAATAAAGAAGAACTTTATCACTAAATTATTAATGTGAAGAATACCCACAATTATAAATATGTGTAAAAATCTTATTTTTTAAAATAAGCAGATCACTGACATTTCACTTTCGACCATTCACATCAGTGAAGAGAGAAAGATTAAAATGAATTAGCTGAGTCCATTGTTTTCCTCACTTGTCCTTTGAAGGTGAAGAATTCATTGCAGTGATACTTTTATGAAAATCTTATTTGGAGATAAAACATCACATGGTACCATTAAACCAAAGATGGCTTTTGGAGCAAGCACCATACAAGTAGGATGCTCCATCCGTGTTTGTTACTCATCAAACATTCCTCTCTAGTGTTCAGAATGCAAATCAAGAAGGCAGCATTTGGGAGATTAAATACAGGACTTTGTCTTTAAGAGCAGGGTTAAGGGACCAATTCCAAGGCAACAATAGCCCCTATCCTCTGCAAGATTCAGTGGCTTTCTTCATACATTCACACAGTCTTTTTCCTGCAGATTATGGCTCTCTCAGAGAGGATGGCATAGAAAGAGAGAAATTATAACAGTGAAACAACACTGATGGCTGTTATGAGTTCTTGCTCAACCCGCAGATTTCTCAAATAGTGTGGATGTTCACAGATAATTATGCAACCACTATCTCTATGTGCCTTTTAAAAATGAATCCCATTACATGGTCATATCAGATAAACAAAGAGTTTTCTCATGTTCTAGGACTGAACCCTTACTGCTTTGTGATTTCTAATCCTCCAATAGGCAATTGTGCGTTTTAAAACAGCGGAGGTGAAATTCTATTTGTCATCAATTTCTCTTAGGGGGTACAGAGCAGAAAACTGCAGACAAGCTGCCTCTTTGATGGCTCACTCCTAAAAATCTCTTTTTGTTCTTTATCTATTTGAACTGACAGTGATCAGAGCTACAGCAGGACAGGCCTCTCTGGAGAAATCACCTTCCCCCTGTCTATTGACAGATTCCTCTGTTCTGAATCAGACAGGCCTTGTCCCATCATAGGCTTCAAGGCCTTGGAAGTAGCCACCAATTAAACCTCTTGAGCCAGTAAAATCTGAAGCCACTTTTGAGTGTCTGTTCTGATTAGGCAGGATGAGACAAAGCCCATCACTCCCCCCCCCTGGGGCAGCTGCCTGGTCTCAATTTTCTCTCTTGCCTTCACCAGGTGCGAGAGGTGTGAGAGGAGCTTCACACAAGCCACCCAGCTGAGTCGACACCAGAGGATGCCCAATGAGTGCAAGCCAATAACAGAGAGCACAGAATCAATTGAAGTGGATTAACTGATTGACTGGTTGGAATTAAACTGCAAGGAAAGTCATGATTAAATGTCACGGACACTTAAGCAAAACCAAAGATTTCCTCTGAGCAACTTTCAATCAGTCCCAGAAAACCAAAAGCAGTAATAAAATAAGTAAGATGTTAAGAGATATTGATCCTGGCGTGGAAGTGAGACCAGGAAAGAGATTATTTATTTATGACTAGGGATGAGTCTTATTTCAATTGACAAGTTACTTGGGACTGTTAACATTTCAAGTCCCTTCATGTATTGCTTTAATTCTAAAAGCCTTTATAATTGTTATTTAATGCCAAAGTGAGGAATCTCAAGGGTTCTTCTGCTCATAGTTATGACTGAGAATGCACATGGACTTGTTTATTGTTGCACCTTTTTTTGTAGCGTGACTCAAAGGACCCAGGTGTAATCTGTACATTTGGCTGGGCTGGGCTAAGTTGATCTTGACATGGCTGCAATAGAAATTGCTGTGTGGGATGGAAAGTGATCATGAGCTATACCTGGGTCAGTGTCAGCCACCTCAGACCAAAGGGCATTCCATTTCCATAGTCTCATGCCTCACACTGTGTGCACTTTTTCATGCAGGTAGTTTGCATTGGCATCGGCATAGATATTCTGGGAAAGAAAAAAAATCAAAACCAAAAAGAAAATACAGTAAAACAACTGAATGTTGTACATCTGCAAATATACATTATATAAAGAAATGAGTAGGAAAACTGTGTAAAACTAATAGAGCTTCCAAATTCAGTCTAATAGCTATGAAAAACAGAGGTGGTAGAAAGTATTTTCGACTCTAAATATTCCAGTCCATGTGTAAATCATATTAAAAGGAGCAGAAAACCGAGAAGATAGTTTTGGTTTGGGTAACTGATTTAATGTCATGTTGATTTCTAGGAAAAACTAATCAGAATTCCAAACTATAGTCCATCAATATTTTTAGTCTGTTATCAAGATCAAATTGGAAATGCTCCTGTATTAGATGAAGCTTTAAATACAGCTGGGCTGAGCTTCAAAACAAAATGATAAATCTGAATACAGATACTTCATAAACTTCCTGGAGGCTTCATAGCATTCACTTCATGGAAATTTGCCTGGTGCAGTGAATGAAGGAAAGCCAAAATATTCCCAACATAAATGTAAAAAGCTTAAATGTTATTACATTGGTTTGAATTAACAGTTTCCATATTGGCTTTTTTCCATGCTTTATTTCCGTGATGTATTTCAGATTTCACAATTTTGTCTAATCAAGTTATGTTTTTACTTTCAGAGACCAGCAGCATTTGTTTATATATTGATTGTCTCAGTGCTAGAGCTGTAGATTGAAAAAAATGTTACAAAAAGAAATAATAATAAAAAAAAACCAGAAAAAAAACTAAAAGAAAAAAAAAAAGAAAATAAACAAAATCACAACCACCAAGAAGCAAAACCTAAACAGTCTGAGGTCATGCTTTATCATAAGGTAAAAACTGCAAAATAAAATTGTGGAGAATATGGGGATTAAAACAGAATAATTCAGTTTTGCACCAAAACTGAAGTGCTGAGTGGCTCATAAGGGCTCAGTTGATTATATTAAATATTTTAAACACATTTATGGGGATGACTTTAAATATGTAGAGAATAAAGTATCCAGTTCTGTAAAGGGCTAGACAGAATCAGCTACAAATTTAACACCAGGTTCAGACCATTTATGAATTCTGCAAAGAGCTCAAGCAGAAAAAGAGCTTACAGTAAAATTCAAATGCATTTAAAAGGAGTTTAAAAGCTACGACATCCATACTGCATGTTCATTTATTATATGGTAAAAACTATACTGCAGAATCTGGAGTTTCCAAAGCTTTGCAGGGAATTACTTCAGGAGTGTTTGTGTTTGGCCATTAAAAATGTAAAAAATATTGTGGGGAAAAAGATTTTTTTATTGTTGTTCTAGCAAATACCAGATTATCTCACAAAGAAGCTTCATCCCTATGAGTTTTCAGCTCTATTTCTGAGTGCAGAGGTATGGGGAGTGAGTGATTCTGTCATCTGCCTGATTCTATCCTCAAAACTATGAGAAACTCTTAGCTACTATATAAATATGTTTGTTTGTTTGTTTGTTTTTAGGTTCAAAGAAGCATGGGAAGCTGGGTAGGAAGACTTGTAACTAAAAGGTGACTATTTGAACATTCCTAGCAAGGTTAATGAAACAGAAGAAACCAAAATAATATCCTAAACCTTTCAGACACTCATGCCTGGTAGTTCACATTTTCCTTTATTTGACTTAATGTAAAGTAACATTCTGGGGCACCAACTTTAAGTTAACTATTTGAACAGTATCTATTGATCATTTCTGCAAGCAAACAGTTGAAAAAAAACCCCAAGAGATCAGGAAATTTATAAATGGAGTAAGTGGGAAAATATCATGCTCTGAAAAGCAAATGTGAGCTATGTTAGATCAGTGAGTTGTGCTGTTGCATTATCTAACCATGCTCTCATGGTCAGGGGTGAGGTTCATGGCAGTGAAGAGCACTCCACCGTATTTGAATCCTGTAGTGCAAATAGTACCTAAGTATGTGCTTACAGATATTGTAAGTTCCCTGCTGACTACAGGTAGGCTTACTTGTATGTCTTCATCTAAACATGTCTAAATATTCTGCTGAATGGGTGTGAAGTAAAGGTCAATTGTTTCAATATTGTACTGGATTTTTTAAAAAATGCACTAGAGTAGTATGTCTGCAGAACTTATTTTATTTTCCTTCCAAATAATTCTTTCTAGTGTAAATCACTGTGTGTTCCATATGCCTAAACACAATTTCAATTATTGTACTATTTTATACATTGCATTTTCACAACATATTTGGCAGCATACAAAAGCAATACAGTGAAAACCCATGATTTGGTAGTGTCATTTTCTCAAGCACCACATTTGGCATTCTGTTACAGTATGGCAAATGTAAAACCAACATGAACAAGCTAAAATACATTCGAGGTTTGGGCTAAACAGAATTCAGTTCCTGTCTGGGCTTCCCAAATGCTGAATGAGTTTCAGTTCATGTATCAGCAGAACAACTGTACATTTAGGCCTATTATGCATACAATATGTGTTTGCACACAGTAATCTGAAGCAGTAAGTGTAATATGATTATCTTTAAAATGTAGTGATTATGTGCCTGCCATTTCAGAATTTCTGAAGCACTTGGCATCTCTGTTTTGTAGTCTGGTAAAAAAACACAAGCTTTTGGTTTCTTTTTTGTCCAACCCTGAACATGTTGGAAATAATATTTAAAAATTGTGCCTAGTTCTGATTCTTTTTCAGTGTGGAATTAAATTTTATATGTTCATAGAGTTATACCTTCCAGAAAGACTTTAGGTCCTTTATAAACCTACTTTAGCCCCTAAAGATAATAGTTTTATATACAATTTGCGTTTCTTCCCATGAATGAAACCTAAATTGGGAATAATATAATAATTACAGCACATTACATACTAGAAACTTACAAGAAATTCTTTGTATGCCTTTTACTTTTGGTAACATTATCTCTCCTTCAAATTCATATTTATTTTTTGTATGGTGCCATTGCATTATGTGATGCTGTCTTATAGCTGAAAAAATGGTATGATTTCAAACAAATAAATAGGTGAATGTCCAAAATCAAGTCCTCATTGCTTTTAAGAGTAGATAAGTTGCTCTGATTTATTTAAAAATTACAATTGGAATGGTATTCTGTTCCATGCAAGTCCTTTCTGGGGATAAGATTCCAGAAAATATAATATTCTGGGACTGCATGAAATTTTTTTTTCTTCCTAGATTTTGGAAGTTTCAACATCATTAAGTCAATCTGAAAAAGTCCATAAATCCACCCTATAGATGTAGAGTATGCTGAAGGGGTCCTGTGTTGTAATAAAGATAATAACAACACTGTAATTAGAAAGATCAACAGTTTGTTTGCATTTTTTAAACTTCATAAAATTGCCTCTTTTTTACGGTAAAGGACCAATTAAGTCATGCATGTAGCTGTATTCTTGTGATATCAGATGTAAAGATAACATTGTGTTTAAATGAAAATAACAGGCACACATTCAAAAAGAAGATGAAGAAATGTAAATATATTTGATTAATAAAACATTTCTATTACTGTACCATGAGCCTTTGTCTTATGTTAATATTACTTATGGAATTTTGTCTGTGGTCTGCAGAAAATCAAATATGCTTGAATGATCATGCATTGAAGGTAGCCTCAAATAATCAGCATGCCTTGCTGTAGTTGTCATTATCAGCTTCCAAAAGGTGTTTGCAGCTTGGAAGTTGCAAACTCTTGCAGTCAGAAGAGAGTGAGATCAAGTTTAGGTTTTTTGGTCACTGAGTCTTACAACTCCTACTGATGTATTGCTGAGGAAACGCTTCTGTCGTGCTCAAGCAATTTCTTAAAGGTATTTTGGAATACTTTTTGTAGGTTAGGATGTAAATCATGCCATATTATAACCAAGTTTTTTCTATTCTGCCCACTCGAGCGCCAGACTTTTTTGTGGTTGATGGCTTGAGTAATTTTTGGTTACCTGAATCCTGATTAAAAGGATCACCATCTAGTGGACTAAGACAGAATTTCAAAATTCCAGTTGATGTGGACTCTGAACTCATTCTTCAGAAGTCACTCTAAAACCATAGCTAAAAGCAGTAACCATGCTCCACTGCAAAGAAGCTTTAGTGCTTTTTTCAGCTTTATTTCACGGCCATTGTGTGTGTCAAAGAGCAGCGATTAGTTTGCTAAGTTACCCCTTGTTCCACTTCAAAAAATATCACTTAAGAATGCGAAAAGTATGTCAGTTTCTGTCATTTTTCATGTTATATGACCTTTTACATAAGCACAAGAACCACCATGGTAGAACAACTTTGCTAAACTATTGTATTCGAGAAAATACTCAGGTAAATCGGCCAGCAGACTGCCTGCTGATTTACAAGTAACAGGGATAGTCAATCATTCAAGGCAAGTTTCTGTACATATGAGGAAAGTTCTTTCTAACAAGAATTGTACTGAGTCATGCTATATGAGATTATATCACCAAGCCCACATAATCTGTCATGAGCTAATGAGACACAAATGTCTAAAGGGGGTGGTGGATAGAGGAGTCTTTTGGCTGATGGCCCAGTCTATGATATAGAAAAGTCCTGGGGTCCACCACCTTGAAACTCTTTGGTGCATGATTTAGAAGGGGTGAGACTCAGGTCTGCTCATATTTTTCTTTTAACTTGTCTGCTGAACTTTTTTAGTGGCACTGAGGTACAGCAGCGTGCCACTTCTTTTCTTTGTCTCTAATTGTGTTCACTGAGATCTGAGGAAGAATCGATGTGATATTAAAGTGAAAAAGACCAGGAAAGCTAGATAGCATCAGTTTTTAATGTTTGGATTTTGATGGGTTTTTTTGTCCAAATGAAGTGGACACTTGCTCCCAAACAAGTAGACAAGACATCAGCAGCATCCAAGTCACTGCACACACTGCTTAGGTTGCCCCCTCGGCACCAAAAAGCCTCTGCCAGTTAAAACAAGTCCGGTGACTTCTTAACACCATAAAACCAAGCTACACTAGACCTGAAGACACACAGATGTTGAAGCTGCACTCTGACCTCCATGTACCTCCAGCATCAGTTTCCCCATTCTCAGACTTACTTCTTTTCATACTTGCTAAAAGACAGTCAGCAAAACATTTGGAGAGCAAACTTGGCTAGCCTCATGTTCCGTGGTTGCAGGGGATCTGACAGCATTTTGGACTAACCAATATAATGCAGTGTGCTTAACACACCCAGATATCTGGTGAAAATAGACCCCAACAATTGCACAACAATAATTAGGTCCCTAAAAATTAGACATGCTACGAGCCAGTGCATCAGATGGGGGTTTTATTTTTCATCAGTATTTCCTGATGGCAGCCTTGAGGACAATCCCCTGACCAGCTACTCAAGGGACAACCACAGGTAGCTGCTTTGCTCTAAATCTGAATCACTCATGTAGGCATGACACAATGACCACAAATATCTGAACATAGCCACAGGTGATTTCCTATTCATGTAAGTAAGGACATCAGAAAACTAATGGTGTAGAAGACCTAGATAACCAAATACGGTTGTAACTGGACCAAGGACATAGGAAGAGAAAAGGAACATACATTCTTTCATGAAAGGAATCAAAATCTTCACACTCGGTGTGTCTAGTCTTTGAAGAAGGCATTGACAAACCTCAACTTTTTTTTTTTAACTAATTTTATGGCAGATAACGTAACTTTGGAGACACCAGCTGTCTTGGAAAAGGATATTTGTAAAGGCTGGGCCATCCATTATAGCTCTAGCTGTACCATTGACTTTCTCCCCAATGTTGTCTTCTCCACCAACTGCAGCAGATGAATGTTACCAATACTTCTCCATGGATTTAAACTTTTTCCAGTCTTTAGTCTTCTCCCCCTCCCATCTTGCCTGTTATAATTTTCATCTATTATACTTCTGTTTTTCTTTTCCCCTCTGACATTACGGCATTCAATCATTCTTCTCATCTCTAGAGTTTCTCCAAATAAGTTTGCAAATGACCAGGGCAGCAACTTGTATTTGTTTATATTGGCACAACAAGTCACAGAAATACATTTTTTTTTATAATCTTAGCCTCAGTAGAATGAGTCAAACTATAATAGTCATGCAGAGTTTTCAACCTGGAATTTATTTTTTTTTTAGGAAGCCAAGAACATTTTAGCCTAAAGCACACACTACAGAGATCAAATAATTCTTCTGGAAGCTATTTAGCCTTTTTCCTTTTTTTTATTAGCCTTATAACAGGACAATTGTTTTCTGTATTTCCCATAGCATAAAAGTAATTATATATGCAGTAGACTAAAATTTTCATTAGAAAAATACTTTCTATCAAGCAAAAAAAGAGTGCAATAAATGCATACACTGAGCCATATTTGCAATGTCTGTATGTTTATTTGAGTCTGTCTTAATTTTCTTTTTTTTTTTCCTTTAAAATATGTAAGGCCAGTTTCTTATGCATAAAATCCTCAAGAATAGGGATGAGATATTGCTGTAATAGTAGTTGCACAAAGAAGTACTGCAGTAGTGTCTGACCAGCCCGTGATAACAACACGATGGAACTCCCATCTCAGTTTTTGGAATAGCTTATGTGACAAAGATGTATGTTCCATGACCATAGGCAGACGCAACTGAAAACAGTATCTGGCTATTAACATTAGTGTGTTGAGCTAGTTTTTATTTAAAAGCTAATGATAAGAGAGTGTCTGCACTTGTCTTTTTTGGGAGGCAAGAAGATCTGGGGTATTTAAGCTCTGAAGGAAATTTAGAACCATACTGTGTCTGTCCTCCAGCCTCCCGGTTCTGCTTCACTCTGTGTTTATAGTAGAGCTCCTGGAGAAAGAGATTCCTTCAAGCACACATTATCAATAAAGATTTTTCAGACTGTTTTTCATTTTTTCCTCTCAGAATTGCTCTCTAGAAAAGTAAAGGGTTTGCTTGAAGTGGGGGAAAAAAAGAGAAAAAAGAAGAGGAAAAAAGAAGAGAGAAATATCTTCTGTAAGTTTTAGGGGAAAAATAATTTAAAATATCTCTATAAAATGGGCTGATTTGTGCAAGATTCCTCTCTTCAAGAGCTCATTTTCATCTAAAAATATTTCAAGAGATGCTTCCTGTCTAGATGTAATTACTAAAGCAAAAAATTATGAACATTTTTATATTACGGATCATGATTCTCCATAGAGTTTGGTGGCTGGTTCTTCCGTGCAAGCTTTTGAGTAACGTTGTTGATTTTAAAATCATTGTTTTACTTCTTAATGTGGCTGCAATAACACTATTTATCTATCAGCCTTGCATGGTTGTATGGCCTTAATTCACCCCAAGTTAAGTTCTAATGGAGGGAATGCATTGTGCACATGATACGTATTAACAAGTTATACTGTAGATTATGGAAAAATTTTAAACCTTGTGTGGCTTTTCTCTTCCCTTTCCTTTGTTTGCTGGCACCTTTCTAGTTTAGGATTTTCCTGTGTTAGATAAGGTTAGTTGGTTAGCTCCCTTTCTGCCCACAGCCTAAGCACAAGGGCTCTCTGCCCACAAAATCCCATGGCAGTCCCATGGATACTTCAGTAAGTAGCATGCTTCTAGTATATTCTTAGATTGTCTTCAGATGTAAAATTTCCCAGATTTTAACTGGGAAAAGACTGCTTCCACACCAGTAAAAGGCAACATATCTTCCTTGGCTTGTTATCTAAAACAATCCCAGGGTAATGATCCAGATGTTGGTTTTGGTTTTACCTTGTTTTCTGTTGTGGTTTTTGCGATAATGGAGATCACACATTCCAGAAATTGTAGAAGAGAAAGGGAATCTGCATCAATCTTAATTTCTTCGTGCCTTGATTTGGTTTGTAGCCCTCTCATATTTGAATGTGTCATTAACAGTGCAGGTAAAATCACAGGAACCAATACAAATTACCAGGTTGAATTAGGATATGATCCTCAATAAAAAAGCACAGCAAATACGTGTTAATATAGTAAAGATATTAAAAATTATCTTTAATTTCTATTATAGCAAAGCTGAGGTGTCACTATACTGGAAATTTTTTCTAATCCCTGCAGTTTTTACATGTGTAGTAAATTAATTGTCAAAGTACCTTGAGTGATGGTTTCATGTAAATTTTTTTTTGGAGGAAGGGGAGCTGTTTTTCACAAAATGCTCAACCTATTCAGCCTACTTAGTGAGGCTGAGATGATGCAATCTATCCTCAAATCTGTCACAACCATAGCTGTAGTCATTTAAAATAACCAATCCAATCATCCAGCTCCTGATTGTTTGATGTTCTTTCTGGCTTTACACTTTTGATTAAGAGGCTCAGCAAAGAGGTGAAGTTGCAGAATAGCAAAGGGTTCCTTGACCTAAAGAACTTGAAGTCAGCAGGTCACTTATAGTGACTGTGATTTATTGAACAATAAACACAGCCTCACCAAATCTCTTTTCTTTCCTCACTGATCTATTTTTGCAGGCAACATATTCTTGTTCAGACGACACAGGCAGTGAACTTTCAGAAAAATTATTCAGCTTCAATATAAAATAAAATGAACCTGTGATTCTGCATAACCATAATAATGCATTTTAATAGACTGGTCATGAGAAACGGAATAAACTAATAATAATAGTCTATGCTACTGAAGAATGCAATCATTCTGTACTAAAACAAAGAAAAACACTAGATCTCATTACATGAAAAAATAAAACTTCAGCAACTAATCTTTTCTGGAGAGAATTACATAAAATTTTGGTCAGAGAGTAAAGAACATCTTTTCTTGCATAGATGTTTTTGCTTAGGTCTTGTGCCTCGTACAAAACCAAGGACTTGCAATGAGGAAAGAGAAACATACCTTTTCAAGCTAAAATATATTGTGGTTTTTGGTTTTTTTGGAGGGCATAAAAAAGAAAATAAATGAAAGGGGGGGAAAAAGCAAGTTTTTTACAAACAATTTCTACGTTTGCATAGAAATAAATGTTTTCACTTTTGGAAACATAGCATAACTGGTAATGATTTTAAGAGATGGTTTGAACTAATCACGTGTAACTGAAGTTCTAGGCCAGATTTAAGCCATGATGGTTTTACACCCTTTTTGCCTATCATGTTTTTCTTAATAAGTGTCTCTAACAGCATATAGTCTTACTGATCTGTGTAACTTATGGATGACACGCTCTCTTCATTGTGTGTGTCCAGGTACACAGGCAGGCATTCACCCTCATTCTATCTCTCCCTAATCTTTGTTAATTCTTTTTTCTTCAAAAGATTCAAACATTTCAGAAATGAAAATCAAATGCAAAGGTAAGAGAATAAAGTGATAAAATTGAGATCTTGTAAAAAAACAGAAAGAAAATTTCTACCGGGAAATCTTACTAAGATCTTACTAAACTTGTCTAAGTTTAATAACCTTAACCAGAACATGTATATGTCACACATAATTTTTTCATTAAGTTTACTTTTGAGATAAGTGTTTAATTTTTCCCCTGGGTTCAACAAGCTGCATTCTGCCTTGCATTAAATCAAGGTAATCTTTCACATGATAGATCATCTGACTGTTCTTACACACAGTAGTACTTGGGGCTTTTTGACAATCTTTACCCTGCATTTAAAATTAAATACACCATAAAGGAATGAAAAATAAGTTTCTTTTAACCAAAGCCTTTCCAAAGGAGATGCATGACTGCTATTCTGCTCCAAGAGATTTCATCCAGCATATCTGGCCTTGGAGAGAGGGATTGCACCCTCACTGCTGAGCTGCCCTGCTCTGGGGGCTCTGCGAGCACTCTGTAACCTCTGATCTCTAATAGGGTGAAAAGCTGAATAGATTCTTCCCTAAATGTGAAACTTGCAGAGCTATTAAAAGCCCAAGAAGAGGAAGACCACATTCTATATTCCATATTCCAAACGTAATCATGTTCAAAAAGGATGTATATAAAAAAAGGATGTACAGGATGTGCAAAAAGGATGTACAGATAAACAAAAAATGTCTTTAAATATCAATTGTCTAACAAAGGCAATCGCTTTCAGCAAGGAACTTCAGGGTTAGAAGCTCGTGCTTTGTGTTTGTTTGTTTGCAATGGAGTTTTAAATGAGTACAGCCTGATATTGAAAGCCAGTAACCCAGGGGCTGGTGCATTTTGTTCAGGGGCTTTTCCTTAATGTGCCCACACATGTCAGCGTAGATCTGCAGTGTCTGAGAGGAAAGGTACCCAACACCAGTTCTGGGACCATTTGTATGACTTAATTTATGTTTTTAATGCTCTTCCATGGTACCCCTGTGTTTCCAAATGCTTAAAGCTGCTAGAAGTAAATGATTTCTTTCCACTACAGCACAAAGTGCCAGAAGGCAGGAGAAATTTAAACACAACTAAGATCAACATTGTGAGTTTACTTGGCCTCCACATCTAGCAACACAGTCATAAATTTCTTAGGCTTTTTATTTGAGGATTTAAAAGGCCTTTTAGATTTGGCAAGTTTTCTATAACAATGCTTCTCTGTATGGCTTGTAATGTTGGGAATCCCAAGACTTGCACTGGCATTGTACTTGATTACAGGAATCATTGTGTGACCAAGTACTTTCCCATTCAAATGCCTGTCCACTGTTGACCACTGCAATGGTGGCAACATCAAAATACCAAAAGCAGCAAGGAATGGCATAATTTCAATTCCAATCTGCTTCTTTCAGGTATTGTTCATGTTTAAATAGTTTCTTTGTTTAAACATCAGATTTGTTTTTCTTGGAACTATTTTGATATGGTGCCTCTGTTGTGTACAGACGTGTCTAGGAGCCTTATGACTGACCTTGCAGTACTCAAAAACCCAGTACCCTCTAGAACAGGGACACTGTCATTGACAGGAGACAACTTGGCAACATTTCTGGGAGGGTGTCTAGATGTGATGAGGGTTATGAAAGATTCATGTCACATCCATGGTGGCAAACGCTGACTTGTATCTGTGTCAGTGAAGCACACAGCCACCCAAACACTGATGGTTACTTTGCAGTCACTGAACTGCAAATCAGTGCAACTCCTATTGCTGCACATCATATAACCAGAGATGTTGTTCTGTGGTGTCTGTGGTAACAGCTTTTGGATGGCCAGTAAGACTGGTTTAATTCTATCAAAGGGCCCTTTATTATTGTAAGTCCATGCAAGCTCCTTTGCCTCCAGTTGGACTACATTTTCCTCCTTAAAAAAGATTCTCTTGTGGAAATTAGTGAAGTGTTTTTTCCAATTTGTGTATTAAGCAATATGCAAAGTATTCCTCAAAGGGTCCACTGTTGTTTGCTGTGGGTGACTTGGCCTCCTAAGGAAAGATAATGCCAGGCTTTTGGGCAGCAAGAAGATTGCCTCAGCAGTACTGTCAATAAATATATCAGCAATGATTCTTCCCTCCTGTCCTGAAAAACCAGAAAGATATTCCAAATATAGGTCAACCTCATGCTGCTGGAAGTTTGCAACTGCCCTATATAATGTTACCTCAATTTCTGCTGGCCTACTGCTGTGAAGATCACAGTCCTGGAAATACTGATATCACCTTGTTACCTAAGAAATAGGGAAGTTTTAAAAAATGACTGAAATCCTTCATGCACCCCCTTTCCTCAGCCTCTCCTTGTACCTCAGTAAACAAGTACTGCTCGTTTACAGAGGTACAATAAAACTCTGAGCCATGGAGCTATTTTTTGTGATCACATCCCCAGGCTTCCTAAGGCCCATGTGCAATGAAAAGGTTCAAACAACAGATACAGGAAAGCACAAAGATCATCCACCAGCATCCATTAATTTTGTTCACCCCAATGCCATTGACTTTACTCTCAGCTTCATGAGTCATCATTTATGATCTCAGTAATTTACTGCAGTGGGCATGAGATATACCACAAAATCAATGAAAATGAAGGCAAATTCAGAACTGAGATCAGGACCTGTAAGTCACTAATGTTTGAAAATGATGGAGTGAGAATTATTACATGGATTCCTATCGGCCTCAACTGTCCATGGTATAACTTGCCTGAGTGCAGCATGCACAGATTCTTTATCGTACAGGAATCAAGCTGCAGTCACTGCTGAACCACCTGGCCTCCTTAGCACTTAAAGATGTACTGCAAATCAATTATGAAAATAGACTTTAGTCCATATTTATGGGCTGAATGTCCCTACTAGCCAGGCTCTAGGGGACATTCAGAACAGAAATACATTTCAGCTGCTCCTTTAAATAATTAGTTTTCCTCTGTGAAATCCTCTTGATAATGCTTGCTTCCCAGCAGATATGCCTGAATCCATCTTGTGGTACTATGAGTACAACGAATCGCAGGGTAATACTGGTAGCACTTAAATATCTTCTATTCATGAAAAGTGCAGTCAGAAAACAAAATTTCACTGTGTAGAGGAAGGCACACACCATCTCTATTGGATAATTTTACTTGTCATTCCATAACGCTGTTCTCAGAAATATTTGCACCTTATTCACTGCTTATATTTCTTTTTCAGATAAACTTTACAGAATAAAGAAGATGTTCTCCATAAATACCATGTTAGAATCATTTGCAAATATCTTTTAGAGCAAAGAAGTGATCAGATTAGGCATGTTTTGGATATGGTACAAGACATGGAAATTCACCAGCCATGAGGCCAAGGAATAATGTAGCTGCATCACTACACTAGTATTTGTCCTTGCCAGGAAGGCTATTCCTAAATAACCCCACTCCCTAATAGGGTTACTGAGGAAGACAGAAACAAAGGAATTAATTGAGAAGGTATATTTCTCATTTCGCTAGAATTTTACTGTTTCTTTTGCTGCTGGAACTGACAAAGCACACTCAAACACTATCCACAGTATGAAAGACTGGTCAGCCACTCTCTCCTCCTAATCCCAAGGCCCAGCTGGGGGCCTCCTCATAAAACAAAACATGCCAGGAAAGAGGGTAAGGGGATGGTAGTGAATCTGTGCAAGAGAAGTGCTAGTTTCAGAAAGAAGGAAAGAAATGGGAAACAGATTAAGAAATAGAAATGGAAGTAACTTGAAGAACACCTTTGAAAGTGTAGGCAGTGGGCTGGAACAAAGCTCTACCGTAGGTAGAAAGAGTGTACTGTTAGGAAATCATTTAAAAGCTAATATGGTGGAAGAAAATATCTTAAAATCCAGTTCAAAGCCCTAACTTAATAAAGCTTAAGATAGTCCTTCAGGTTATGTCAGCGAGAGGTGCACTGCCCGGCACATGCCACAGTTTTATCTCCATTTTTGATCTGGATTAGGGATGTGGCTGGAGTGTGCAGAGGCAGAAAACCTAAAAGATGGGGTTGAAGTGGGGAAAAAGGGCCCAAAACTTCCTGGACCCCACTGCATTTCAGAGTCAGATGGGACACTTCTCATGGGAACTGGGTACTGTTAAAACCTCTCCCAGGTTAGACTGAGTCTTATCATTGGATGGGCTTTGTTGATTCCTCCCCTACAATACCAGAGGATATTAAGAAAAACAAATTCCACATCGAAAGTCACATAAGCACAGTACTTTAAGAAACAAACTCTTTTCCCTTTAATAATTTTGCCATATCTGTTACAGAAGCTAATTGGACCCCTAAACCTGTTGTATTCTAAATTAGAAAAAAAAAAAAATGGAAAAAAATGAAAAGCAAGTCCAGAGTCAAACAGTTATCAGAGGGCATAGGACAGAAGAAACTTTTGTTAGCTGTCAGTTTCCTTTACAGTTCCTTTTTCATGAACAAGGTAAATCCCACTGACTTCATTGAGATTTCATGTTCTTAGAGTTATGCTGCTGCACTCATTTGTCTGTAAGAGAGTAACATTTCCTGATTCAGAGCCTTCGGTCCACCTTATTGAAAGCCATCCACACAATTCACAAAGTCATTGTGATAACCCCAACAGCAAAATTAGATTGGTTCATAATGCCACAGAACTCTGAGGGATGCTTAGATTTATAATCTGTGCCCTAACTGTAAGATCTCTATCCAATATTTTGAGATTATTAGAGGATTCTCATATGGAAAAGCATGCATTTGGCAAAATTGCAATGAAAATTATCCTTTTGCCTCCATTGAAGGTTACTTTTCATAGGAATTAGCTTATTACAGAAACAAAGAAAAAGTAGAGAAAAGTACTCTGAATATCTTTCTTCGAGGTTCTGAGTTAAAAAAAAAAAAGATAAAAGGGAGTGGAAACAAATTATAATCAATATGTTTCATTTTGTACTGCAGAAAGGAAAATGACTGTTAAGAGCCTACGCATAACCTTAAGCAATACCAGATGTGCTACAGAGAGAAGTATTAACTGCTACTCACAGTTTGGAGTTTTAAGACAGTTAAGAACAGGTAAATTTGATGGGTGAAAGTGTTATGCCAGAAGGAGCCAGTTAATGAAGCAGAGTCAGACCTGTCAAAAAGCAGCTACAATATGTGGCTTATGCAATTTGTAAAGCATATGTTAAACCTTGGACTGGCAATTCAAAGCAAGAGAAAAGTAGAGGTTATTTTTCTCAGTTTTAGTCCAGCAAAAGGGAAGTTTAATACAATTCTGTGAGGATATGATATAATCACCTTCTCAGTCCCAATCAGGCCAGCAGTGTGCTGTTTTGTGACCCATCCATTTGCCAGGCAGGATCCAGAGGGCTAAGCCTACAAACTCCACATGGTGTGAAAATCAGGGAGAAAAAATGCAGTGCAGCCAGGCTCCCTAAGGGATTTTTATGACATATAGTCCTCATTTCTGGTAGGCACTGTGGGAGCTCCCCTGGAGTGAATTCCCATGTGACCTAGAAACAATCTACACAGAAGGATCTGCAGGCATTTTGGAGGTTCTTTTAACTGTTTTGGTTCTTTGGGGGTTTTTATTTTTTCTTTTTTTTTTTTTTCCTTTTTTTCTTTTTTTTTCACTTTGTGGGACTTGAAAGATGTTGCTGTGTTATAGTTATAATCTTGGTTTGGACATTGCTCACATATATATTCTGAAAGACTGGAAAGTGCTAGTGCAGCACAAATACTAAATTAGAGCCTCTATTATGATGCATTATTCACATGTCATGCAGTGGTCCTTCATTCTCACCCAGGTGGAAATCAGATACCATGGTGGTTAACAGATTGTTCAGATCTGTCTGAAGCACAGGTTATCACAACAATAAATAGCTGTGCAAATCTCCTCCTGTACCAGGGTATACAGAGAGTCGCTGGACAATTCTCAGTGTAAATTCTAGTGTGTTTCATCCAGACAAAATAAAACAGCAACAACCAAAAATAAAAATCCAAATCAAGCCCTTCTCTTAAATAGCAGACTTCTCTGGACAAACTTTCCCCTTTTCACTAGTTCTAGATTGTGTTATGAATTCTACAAAAAACAGACTCTAGGGAACAATCCTTCACAGACAGACAGCCAAGCTAAATGAGGAGAGGTTTTTGCCAACTGTAATTTTTTTGATCTGTGATCTGTGCAGTGTATTCTAAAAAGCCAAAAATATCCACATACTCTCAGAGGATAGATCAGATCTAGATGGAAGGCCAAGAAAATTCCACAAATTTCAACTTTAAAGCTAGCCAAAATAGAGAAGTTCAAGTTTACTGCATCTCCAGCTTTAACATTCAATTTCTTCAAAGCCCCTCTCTAAAGCCCTCCCATATTTTCTTCTCTCCCATCCTGAGTGAACCACTCCAGACTCCCTCTGTATTTAACAAATGGCAACCAAGATCAGAAAAACCTCTAGCAGTAGCTGGGCATAGAAAGGGATGTGAAACTGCATAATAATGTGAAATTAGACTAATTTAAATATGGCTAGAGAACAGCTTGTAAAACTTGCTAAATGACCTTCTGTAGGACAGCAGTCAGTGAACACTTCTGTTCCAGCCCTAGGGCTTTACTCAGCCTTACTGGTAGTATGGCCTCAGAGAGCTGCACCAACTCTGGACTTGGCTGTTCATGCAAAGCCTTTTGAAGACTCCTCTCATTTTTCCTCTGCAATTTAAAAAATTAACCCCAGTGCATTTTAATACTGTTGCAGTAGGTCAGGAGCCCAGCAAAACACACAGAATCCCACTAAATGTAATGAATTGGAGTCATCATTCCCTTCATATATATTTGTGACAAGCCTGTATTTGTGTGGTCCCGCTTCTAAGTCAGAGGAAGGTACTAAATAGTTCCTGTGTATTCACATAACTTCACCACTGCCAGAACTTGTTTACCCATTGACCACTCCCAGCATGTTACGCAGGCTGTATTTCTTTCAAAAGGTTAATTTCCTATCTTTTACCCCATGTCTACATTTCAGAAGTGATTATATTGAATCATGTCACTGAAGTTGTTATCATGCTCCCACTTCTCTATGATTTTATTTTAAAAAAAATTGGAGATCTCTATGCAGGAAATCATATCTAAATGCTATTCAAGATATTCAGCCTGCATCCTGCGGTCCTCATTCAATCTTTATCCTGGCACAGCTTTTACTGAGGTCAATGGGCTTGTAGCCTGAATAAAGACTAAAAGCTGTTGAGATGGGGCCCACTGGGCAAAATTACTAGAGATGGACAAATTAGTTTGGATAGACTAGCACTGAAAAAAAATATGTGCTCAAATCCTAGACTAATCTGAAGCCAGTCCTTTGCATTTAGCTGTGTGTATAACTTTTGTGAATATTCATATTCACAGCTTGGGTCCCTGCATCCTGGCCTCCAGAATGTGTGAATTGCTACAGCCATCCTTTCTTCCCACCGTGGAGGCCCCACTGCTGGAGAAGGCTTCTTCCCCACACGAGTTCAGCTCAGTAGACAGCCAGTTCCAAGACATGAACAAGGCTGCTCTTACTGCAGGGCTTTGGGTTGGTCTTCTCCCTGCAAAAGCGTCGTTGTAGAGAGCCCTAAAACACGGGCTGTCTGGATTCCTACTAAAGAGTGATTGAAGTACACCTCTCCTAAGGTGGCTGCTGCCCTTACTTCTCTTCCACGTTTACACAGTGCTGCCACACCCCTAGAGATTCTGAGGCTGTCTTGGGGGGTCTCCTCATGCCTCTGCAGCTTGCAGTCTGAACCAGAAAATTTGCACTCTTCCTGGGCAGGGCATGGGAGGCAGCTCTTCGCTCTACAGCCAGGGCACAGGGGAGTTGTGTGGAAGCACCACCAGCACGTGCCGATGTGAGGCGTCAAGAGATTTTTACTGGCTAAAGCAGCATGTGCACACTGCTTTGTCTTTCACGATTGTCATTTGCCTATTGAAAAGGACATGTCTGTGCCTGCAAATACTTGTCTTAACTTAGAATGGAGGGTTGAACCCTAAAGCTTTTAATTAACGTACTCACCTTTGCACTCAGGAGTGGAGGTGAGGCTACAAAATCCTTCTGCTGCTAGTGGGACTTCCAAGACAGACAGATCTCTTCACATAAAACTAAGAAATTCAGGTGAAATCTGGTTGTTGTGAAAAGTCCATTTTGTGACCAAAATGTTTGTACAGGATGCAGAAAAACATAGACCCATGAATATTTAGAAAATCAGGATACACCATGGCCTGACTTTTGCCATTTCACTAAATGTTACACTACACCTTCTGTGGACTCTATAGGCAGCACAAAGACAGCCAGGGTTAATTTTCCTGCTCTCTTTGTGGTGTAAAAGAATATCAGATCATTTATGTAATTTCTAGTTGGAAAACGTCCTTTAAAAATCTGATTTAGTGGTTGAGTGACTGGAAAACATTCATTAGTATTTTAGAAAATAGTGGAGACAAGTACCATAACTTTGATTTTCAGATATTACAGATCTCTGATGATAAAATTTAGAAATAAATAATGAAACATCTCCTCCGGATTATTTAAACGGCAAAGGCAAAGGTATCTGCTATATATTAACACTGACAGCCACCTAGGCATTACAGTGGATTTTTAATGTGTTTCATCAAAACACTTAAAGGCACTTTTTAAAATATATGACCCACTAAATAAAAAAACATAGGACGTAATCTTCAAGGCACACTGATTAATGCAAAATTGACTTGAGCAAATGCAGCTTATGGCCATAGTCCAGGAAGCTCTCTTGATGCTAAGGAGTTCCATACAATAGTTTTCCATTTTCAAAATCACATCAATTTTTACTTACAACATTTTGAAAACAGGTACAGCAACTTTCAATCAACTGTCCAGCAATAATTTAAAATCCCTTTCTATTAAATTGTAAAAGTTTGAGTCATGGGAAGAGGACAATGGTGTAGAGAACTGATTTCCTGACTGCCACCAACCCAGGGGTTTCAACTGCAGTGCAGTATTGCCTGCACAGAGATAGAGATGGAGTGAACCAAATTATTCACTGTGAATAAGTTATGTGATTAATTTTTCTCTTTTTCCTTTTTTTTCTGTGTTTCTGATTTCTTTATATATCTTCATGACAAATAGACTTAAAATATTTATGCTGCCAAAACTCATAGTAGGATTTGTTTTGAAATACCCATGTGTCAACAAATGTTAAATGAGTATATTACAGTAATCATATCATTTGAAAAGCTCTCTGCTTTACCTATGCAGCACCACCTTGGGGAAAATAGCTGTAATTCTTTTCTATCATTATTTCTTTTAGTAATATTTGATTGTCAGCAATTAAAAGCAGACACTCAACCTCTGGGTATAACACAAACAGGCATAAACACTGCCTTTATCCCAACAAGAAAGATTTAAATTTTTGAAAGAAGATTAACCACCATACAAACATTGGGAAACATAGCCAAATATTTCCTGAATACTGCCTTCATGAATGAGTTGGTCACAATGCATTTACCCTGTGCTCAGTGCTGGGGCTTCAGCCTCAGCAGCAAAAACACCAGCAGTTCTGCAGGCTGCAGCATGAGACTAGGTGGGATTCAGCCAGGGGTGACAACTGGACAACTGGCTTGCGTTTTCCACCTGTGAAGGGAAAATTAACTGAAATGGAAAAATATGGCACCTGCTCTGTGTATTGGCTGGAGTATCTTGTGATGATACTGGCTCAAGTGCTTCACAGAAAGAGTGTTTTTCTTGCAAAGACAGCAAGAAGGTCATTCAGTGTGTGCCATTCTCATGATGCTCTTTCAAGAAGCCTTAAAAATGGTAGTGGAGTTAGAATCGCCATATTTCTCCCCACCCAATCCTGTGTTCTTCCTCAGCTTTGGATGATGCAGAGGACTGAAGATGACATCCCTCTCACAGCTTCTAAGAGGTCACGGCTGCCTGGTGACCTGCTGGTAGAAATCAGAGATAGGCAACATGGAGGTGTTATTTGAGACACCTCACCCATAAGTGGATCAAAAAGCATTAGAGGTCTCATGAAAGCACTTGCCACATAGAAAGAAAAGAAAAACAGGAAATGAAAAGAGAAGCAGAGAAAATAAAAGGTCAGATGAAGTTTTCAGGGTTCCAGCATCAATATTCTTTTTATAAGACAAAAATGTTTGAGAGCATTTTTTATGAAAAGGAGAGCCTGTTTTATTGACTGATGAAAGCTTTATGATAGCTCTATGATCTGGTCTATAATTTCTAAATTGTTCCTAAATTTTCCCTTCAGAGAGTCTCTGATGGCAGCCTGGGGAACTCAGCCTCTGAGGCTAACAACATCCTAGCCACTACCATCCTTCTGAAAGAGGGGCTGTCATGTGAGCACAGCTGTGTCCTGCTCATTCAACCTGTACTGAACACTGATAGGAAAAGGAAAAGATGTGGCCAGTGTGATGTTCAGTGGGGCCTTTTCCAAACAGAAATTATGTTCCTCTTGGTAAGTGTTGGAATTGGTACAAGGCTGCTGTAGGGTTTGGTTTGCCAGGAATCTGTTTCCCATGTAAGGAGAGACTCACATTTTTCTCATGTTTTCTATGTGCGGAAAGATGGAAAAGCTGGAACCAGGGCAGGTGAACACTTCTAAAATGAGGTTTGCAATGGGGCTTAAAAAATCATACAATTGTAGAATACCAAGTTGAAAGGATCTCATAAGGATCATCAAAATTCAGGTCCTGGCCCTGCATAGGACAACCCCAAGAATCACACCGTGTGACTGAGAATGTTGTCCAAATTCTTCTTGAGCTCTGTCAGGCTGGTGCTGTGACCACTTCTCTGGGGAGCCTGTTCAGTGCCCAATCACCCTCAGGATAAAGAACTTTTCCTGATATCAAACCTAAACCTCCTCACACATCTTCAAGCCGTTCTGTCACATCCCATCACTGTCACCACAGAGCAGGGATCAGTGCCTGCCCCTCCTCTTCCCCTCCCAAGGAAGCTGTAACTGCAGTGAGGTCTCCCCTCAGGTGCCCCTTCTCCAGGCTGAACAGACCAAGTGCCCTCAGCCACTCCTCACACGGCTTCCCCTCCAAACCCTTCACCATCCTCATGGCCCTCCTTTGGACACTCTCTAACAGCCCAATGGCTTTTTTGTGTTGTGGCACTCTAAACTGCACACAATACTGGACGTGAGGCCATACAGTGCATAGCACAGCAGGACAATCACCTCTTTGCAATACTTTTCATTAACTACCAGAATAATCTCTGTAATTTTACCAGTAATTTAAGACTTGAGACTGACAGGTCTGCAGCTACCAGGGTCACAACTCCTGCTTTTCAAGAAACAGCTAACACTCTTCATGACCAAAGCAACTTATATGCAGTTAGGAATAGTTGGGCCATTATCTCGTGAAATACAATCTGTGGCTATTTAAGCACTTTCAAGAATGAAGGCTGGCTACCTTTAAATTGATGGAAGTGCCTTATATGTGAGCAACATGGGTGTAGCAGCCTACAGGGTTGTCCTGTATGGGGACCAGAAGAGCTTTAAAACCTAAACTTTAAGTCTGTAATGAAGAACTTGCCCTCACTGGGTCAGGTTTTTAAAAAACATGCAGTAAGGACATCTTATACTTCACAATGGTTCACAGCTGTCTCTGGCAGTCACTGAAATAGACTGGGAGAACAATCTGGACTATCACAGCCCAAGCAGTGGGTGGGAACCAGGGGTCATGTCGTCAAAACCCCTCTCTCAGCTGCGCTGGATCACATGAGCTGAGCACTGGAGTTGAGGCAAGAGCTACAAAGTTCCTCTTTGCACAAAATGTGCTGTTTAGATCCACTTGCTGCCCTGCCACATGAACAATTGCAAACAAATGGCATAGAGGCTTCTAGATGGCTTCACAAATGTGAGCGGGAGAGAAGGTAGAGATAGTACATCTTTTTTCATTTTCCACCGATAAGTTTCCAGTCCATGGGAAACCATCAGGATATTATTTGTGTATGTGTGGTGTGAGAATGAAGACACCTTTCTTCACAATGAAAATGCTTTTTTTTGGTTCTGGCACAGTAATACATGTGTCCTCCAATTTACCCTAGTGCTGTAAACTATTCCTCTGGCGATTTTTGTGTTCTTCTGGGTTTTGAAGTTACAAAAAACTGGTAACGTTGTGCATATTCTACTCATTATTTTATACAGGGAGGTTAATGAGTGTATGCAACATGATAACTATGGCAGAGGACCTTTGTGGGACCAGTTGCCAGCTCAAACACCAGTTGATCCAGACCAAATAAAGTTGTTCTGTAGCATCTTGAATTATATGATGCACTTAGGGGAAAAAAAAAAATCCAAATTTCCTTGCAGAAAGGAGTTTACAAAGGGTGTGAGATTTCTGGGAGCCATCAGGGACCTCTAGGGCATGGCTGATGCCTGGGTGCTGAAGCACAGCACAGATGAAGACTGACAACTTCCGAGCAATGGAGTGTTTGGGTCCAGGGCTGCAGCCACTGAGGATACTTCTTGCCTGCTCCACCTCCACTGAGCAGGGCAGTGGTGAGCTTGTGCTGTGTGTGTAAAAAGGTCAGGGCTGTCTTTCTGCCTCCCTGCTGTGCATGCACAGCACCAGGCTCTGAGTGCTGCTTTTGGCTCCTCTGAATTCAGTGAGGAGAGCAGTTTTCAGCTAGTCAAGAGGTTAGTTTTTTCCCCAAGGTCATTATTACCTTTCATCCAATAAACCCATTTTTCATTTCAATGTAGGACTACAAACATGAATTAAAGACTCTGTGGTGCAGCTTGGTAAGTGCATGGGATGGTTCTTATGCTTAAGATAGCAGTCTTGAAGCTCTCTCCAAACTTGCCTTGGACTGCTGCTGAGACACCCTTATATTCATTATTTCAATGGGGAAAAATGAGCTGGAAGTAGCTAAACTTATATAATGTTTTTCTTTCCTTCCCCTGCCCCCATTCTCTCCAAACCTTACATTCTTTTGTGTTGTTCAAGTTCCCCAGTGCTTTATATGAGGATTCAGAAGTCTGGTTCTCTGGAAACAATTGTTATGTCAGCTGACATTAACACAGCAAGCACTTCAACTATTTTTCCAACATATCCATCAAGTTCAATGGCCAAAACATTAATTCTCATTAGGCTTCAACAAAGTTTCTCATTTTCCTTTAATTCTGTCACCATACTACCTCCATGCAAGATTGCTTTACAAATATATCCACTCATTTAACTGAAAGAACTTGGGGAAGCTTTATTTTTAGTGACTTCATGCCCACACATTTGTGAATGTTCTAGGCCATTTATGACACGAATTTGAGCCCCTCCTGTTCTAAGTCTCAAAAAAAGCATATATGTTTTAAATCAGCCAAAAAATGTGAGATTATATATTGTCACTATTAGCTTGGAAACTAGGCATAGCCCTCTAGAATTATCAGAAAATACGAAGAAAAAATAAAGAGTAACTCAACTGCTGAAACACAGATCAAAACTTTCTTGTTGCCTACAAGAGCAAGGACTATCCCTAAAGATTCATCAGCTGGTTTCAGAAGTCTCAGTTTTGGTTTTGTGCTCACTAGACAAAAGAAGACATTGCTCAAGGACATTGAGCAAGGACATTGGTCAAGAGAGTACAAAAGATGGAGTGTTACTTTTTTCAGTCACTATTAAACGGTAATAGATATGCATCTCTCAATAATGAAGATAGGCTATTCTAATGTTTCAGAGCTGTAACTGGGCTGGTCTAAGGCCATAACCTGTATGAAAACCTATCCACTAATAAATAATGGATATCTGCTATAAGATATTGTAGTTTCACAGTGGGCAGAGGCTACAAAAATACTAATAATATCTCAGCTATTAGTAAAACAAATGACAAATATTCCCATGTTAGAACTATAATGCAGTAAATGTATTAAGCAGAGTCTATGTTTTCTTTTCAAATGAAGCATGCAGTCCCATCCCACTCACCAAACCACATTTTTACCTTCAAATATCACCCAGAAATGTGCATAAGGCTATGGCTGGGGGAAGTAAGATGCTGGTCCTCCCCCTAGAGAGAAGAATCACGACAGATTAACTCCCATGTCCTTTCTGGGTGTGCTGAAAATTTATAAAATAAATTCCCACCAACATTAAGAGAGGTTAGTATAGGCAATTAACCTTATAAATCAAGAATAGAATAGGCTCTATAATGTATAATATTTTGAGGTATTTATCACCTTGCTGAGGCACACAGGATTTGAGCATGTAAACCATTGTAATGGTAACAGTAATTCTACATCCCACCGCCTGCACATCAGTGAGAGTGCTCCCAGGGCTGCAGGGAGGGTTTTCCCTCTGCACCCCCTCACACAGCTGCAGCACAGCTCAGACTCAGGGCTGATTGTCCACAAGGACCAATACAAACAGGACAAAGCTGGATGCCAAATCGCATCCTCTTTCTCATTACTTCTGCAAGTGCATCTCTAATTCTCTGTGCCTTTTGATCTGCTCACCAGTTTTCTCCAGATTTCTTCCCATCTCTGCAGGATTTTCTTTCCTAAGGAGAAGGTATATTTAGGTTATTCTCAGTTCAATCCCATATCATGATAGAAAAACGACATGAGCCATGGCTGAATATATATTCAAAAAACTTCAAAACATTTGAAGTGGGATAAAATAAATAATCCTGAGGCAAATGACATGTTGAAGTCTCCAATTCTTCTAATATATTCCAGAAATGCACATGACTTTAAGAATACATTGCAACTTTCAGATAATTGCTAATGCATGTAAGTGTTTTGCAGGAAAAACGACATTTTGTGTTATCTGCAAAAAGCCCTTTTGAGTAAGAGTCCATATCTCCAGGTATTTCTTTTAAAGGGGAGCAGTTTAATAAAAATAACAAAGCTAGAAACCAAGAACATTAACTTTCACTTTGCCTAGCTACATGCTAGTACTCTTGCTGTAATTATAACACAGAGGTCATTCCAAAGGAATTACCAGCCTTCAAATGATATGAGACAATTATTCTCCAGGGAGTCGGACAAATTCGTAAGACAAATACAGTTGAAATTTCAGACATCAATCTCTTTTTTAACATAGCATGGGAACAAGGGAGCTGTGAAATGTAATTTTACCCTAAGGCCCAACAAATGATCGCATTAAAATGATTTAAAAAAAGACTTTACATCTATTATACCTCAGAAGTGAATGCAGTGTTAGATTTTTCTAAGGCTTCCTGTGAATAATAGCGTTTAATAGAATCTGTAAAAAGCCCTTTTACAGATGCCCGTGTTTTTGGCTGGCGGGGCTGTCGCAGGGGGCAGCCCCACACGCTGTGGCTGGGTGCCGTGCTGGGGAGCAGCGTGATGCCATGGGCCAGCTCCCACTCCCCAGCTCTGGGGGCTCACACTGCCACACCACCTCCCAGCTGACACCTACTGCTTGTGGGAGATCTGCACAAGAGGGGATTCACCAAAGCAGCTCTTTTTATCCTGCCCAAATATTCCCCAAACCGGAGGAAGCTGAGCCAGTCTCGTGCACACCTGTGGCAAGAAGCTGTGCTGGATGGGAGCCTCATTTCCCTGGTACTGGCAACCACAACTGGAAATTTAAAGGGAAAAGTACTTACAGCCGTCTCAAAAGCACCTCGAAGAGCTTTCAGTGATCACCCATTGTGAATCCCAAGGGCATCCACTAATGGTGTGTGTTGCCTGAGAGTGTAGGAGGGGTGATAGAAACCCAAAAGGAGGCAGTTGTGGATCCACTGCTTTTTTATACTTCAGTCCATCAGATTTACATATTTCCCACTAACTTGGTTTATCTGGAACCCTGTATGGCTTGAGCCCATCTAGAAGAGAAATTTGGGGCTGGCACCGCTTCCAGTATTCATGAGCAGAGAGCAGCAAACCCTTCTTGCATGGACTCTCGAGCTATCTCCTACATTTACACAGGGCTGGTCACAATGACATCAATTTGAGTGGGCTGCTTGTGTGAGCTGGGCAGGATTTAGCCCAGTGTATGTGCCACAGTCAAAGTGTTGAAGTGGAAAATGGAAATTAAGGAACTGCTCTTTGGCTAGGGTTTGATTTACAGAAACCCGTAACAGTCTCATGCTCCAGATAAGTGCATTTCTCCAACTGCTATTACTCAAGAAAACAGACTCCTCAGAAATCTTTACAGCCGACACATTGCAATGTGACCTTGCACAACTTGGCAGTGAAGCTCTGCATGTTTTTATTGTATTTAAATAGCATTTTTAGTTTTATTCATGTGAGGAAGTTCAACTTTAGCTTCAGTGACATTCTAGCTCTGAACATGCACTGAGGCCATGTGTGCCCCTGCAGGTTTCCTAGGAGCAGAGGAAAGAACGGGTGTGTGAGGAAGAGTGCACAAGTTTGTGCACACACACACGTGCATGACTTTTTTTTCCAAGGATGTGTTCCCATCCACGGGACACTATGGTCAACAGCTGCCTGAATGATCCTATTAGGCACAGCCTCTGCAAATATTTGTGAATGCTTCCCAAATGGAAGCTGACAAATTAAAGAGAAATGCAAACGTGTTCTAGATTAAATGAGTGCAAAAGTAGAGCAGCACCTGTCTGGTTGATGAGGAGGGTTGACAGGAAAGCTGTGCTGAGCTTCCGTGGCATTTAGGGTGAGGAAAGTGTTCAAAATTTCCATTTACCAGACCAAAACATTTCATTCTACTCCCACAACAGTTTTCTAAGGTAAACTTTCCCAAGAGATATAGTGAATTGTAAGGAAAAAATTAGAAAACTGGTATGGTGAGTGATAGACATCTCAAAGCTGCCATATGATGTCTCACCATCAAACACTTAGTCCACCTTATTGTGGGAACACTTTGAGTGCGCCCGCAAGTTCCCAGAAGAATACAAAGTTATGAGTCCCTTATGCTACATAGTTTCCTAAGTTGGCTTTAAACTAACAGGGCATTGTATTATTTAGTCAGGCAAAAATGAAGGGAGTAACACAAGCCAGTAAAAAAAAAATCTGGACAAGTATATACATATTTCATACATACATATGTCTTCTGTTTGATTTAAATTGTCCTTACCCCATGTCACAGGTGGAAAATCTTTCATCGTTTACATGCTGTCTGCATTTTATTTTAAGGGCACAGAAAGTCCAATGTACTGCCAGTACGCTCAGTAGCCTTGAGAGCTGGGAACAAAGAGATCACCTCTTGCCCATGAGAAGCACAAAATGAAAAGTGAATGTCAGTGTATGGCAGCAGCAGAACACATGGAAACACAAGAGTGAGGTGTCACGTGAGGCCCACAGATAATAAAACAAAATTGTGTGAAGATTTCTTCATATTAAATTCAAAACTAAGTTAAACTAGTTAATCTCACCAGGTTATCTTGCCCATGACAAGTAACTGCAAGATCTAGATAAAAAACTGTATTTTCTCCTCACTGCTGATCAGGAGGAATATGGGTGACATCTTTGCTCTCCACTCTTTCCATCTTTATCTGATCCTGAAAGTATGTCTCCATTGCATGCTCTCATTTGTTTCCATCACCTTTTGCTCTACTCACAGCAAATACTTACTTGCGATGAGAGGGATTGGGGGAGGGAATTACCTGAGTTAAAGCACTGAAAACACCAGTCTTACAACAGTCAGAGCCACATATGTCCATAAGGACTCCAGAATTCAATAGAAAGCAAAGCAGTTTAAATGAACAGATTTTATTATTTATTCTTACAGGAAAAGAGGAAAAACTGAAAAAAAAAAAAAAGATTGAAAGACTGATTTCATTGTAAATCAGTACAAACAGATTCAAAAACTGCTGTACTTGGATCGAGGGTGTATCTAACCCATAGTCAACCCAACAGTTTAATTTTCAAAACTTGGCTTTTAACATTGGAGGCATGAGATCAAGCCAAGATACACTGCCAATAAAAGGCTGGAGCTCAGAGCTAGTGTTGAATTACAGAGCCCAGAAGGTTTACGGAAGTGTTTAGTGAAAATTGTTTGCAAATGGGTTCAGAAAAATTTTCTCCCTCCTGCTGGCTGCTCCAGGATCTGGCCCTGTTCAGACTTACTGGAGAGTTCTCTTCCCATCAGCCTAGCAGGGATACATAGGATTTGCATGTGGGCAGGCAGGATGCTTAAGCCCATCTCCTCAGATTAAGCTAGAGAATGTTTCTGGAAGATATGGTTAAGTCAAAGCAAGTGTTCTCCAGCCAAAGGGACCACTGGGCTCTATCCAAATATAGCTAGATTAAATAGAAAGCCCCCTGACAAACAAAAATGAGGTTGCATGATCTAATGGTCCCTTCTGAACAGAAATGTTCCATCAAAACTGGAGTATTTAGGACTTTTTTTTCCCAGTTATCAGAGGCACTGTTAATTGGAATAGTTCTACAACACATAGGAATAAACTCTAAACACAGAATTTTGCCCTGAGTAAAGCACAATTGTGTTTTATTTCACAGCTTTGTTCTTGTACCTTATATCCATTAAAAAAAAAAAAATCGTGGGGCCCTCAGGAATTGTGCTAATCAATGGACAGTAAATTTATACTTTTAAACAGCTTTGTTGTCCCTGTACCCAGTGCATCAAATACGTAAGGACTTTTAAACAGAAATGCTTTTGACTACCTCTGCTCTAGAAGAGCCATGGAATGAGGTTGCTATTGTTAAATGCAGTCCCAGCTCTTTTTAGGGCAGATGAGGGTACAGATACACAGCAAGATAAGCAGCTCCTAGGGGGTCACAGGGAAATATATTTTAATCTCATTGAGATGCACTGATCTATTCCCTCTGTCAGTAGTTCAGGAAGGTGCCTTTTGGTAAAACTGAACATGTTCGGCTTGTGAAAGCATCTACAGATTCATGATTGCTGCCCTCTGGTTTCTAGAAAGATTTTTCTTCTGTTATGTGGTTGTTCTGTTGTTTTGTTTGTTTTGGTGGTGTGGGGTTTTTATCACTTGGAATTTTGTTTTTGAGATTTCTTGTTCTCTTTATACTTACTGAGCTCATGTATTTAATTTAAACTTGGAGAAATACACTAAAAAACCCAACTTATTCTTGCCCTCTAATGAGAACCCCAAGTTTGGTGCTGTGTCTAACATTTTTAAGAGCCCATTCACTGTGCTGTGAAGATAGAGACCTTATTAACCACGGGTGAGGTACCTTCTGCCAAGAGTCCTTAGGAAATCTCTAAGAACTGCTGATTCTAGTTCTCTCAGAACTAGCTCAGATCAACGGTTGTCTATGAAGATTTCCTAAAATAACTCTGGGGACTCTGAAATATTCAGCTGGTTGAGGAGGTATTTTTTTTACTGCTTATTTCTCTGTATTTGTTCTGCTAGGACTGTTAAGCACCCGTTTGTTTCTCAACATGAATTCTCTAGGATCCAAATTAATAGAGTAGGATGTTGCTGTACTAATAATGCAGTAGGATTTCTAGGTTTCTCCTAATAAAGAATGGCTGGTTCCAGACACGCAAAATTCATTCCCATTTGTATCTTTGGAAAAGTATAGGGAGATTTGTTTCAAGCACTCTGCCAGTGTGAGTTACCAGGATCTGATCTGATTCTTTCCTCATTTTTTTCCTGAATTCTCCATTTGGCACCAAATCACCAAGGAGTCTCTGAGTTACAGATATTTGTACTCCTTAAACCAGATGAAGTGCTACTTAAGCTGGTAGCACCGAGCAATCAGCCTGGCATGTCATCAGCCCGGTCTGCATTACTTTGAGGGATAGAAACCACTGAGCACCTTGTTTCATTCTTAGCCAGGTGTGCAAATTTACAGGTTCTGTAAACTCCGTGGTTTTCACCCAAGGTGTCATCAAAGTATCTTGGGCTTTTCACACTGACCAAAACATAAAGGGTCCTCCTAGGAACTCAAGAAAGAGTTTGGAGGGATGAGAGATGCAGCACTAGAGCTGTAGACTTCTGCTGCAGTCCAAGAAAAGTCATATGACTACTAAATCTCACTGTTCTGTCACAAAAACTTTACCCTCCTCTGACCCTGGACAGGATGAAAAATACATAAGAGAGGAACTGTGCACTATCAGTATCAAGCAACAGTAGTGGGCTTTGAAAACCAAACATCACCTGGAGCCACACTGCTTAAATACATCCTGGTGATCACTGTGTGGTGGCACTGGTCTTACCACACCCTTCATCTCGCCTGTGTGACACTCAGATCACTTTGGCAGCAGGCTCAGCCTTTGCTCTGAGTTTTTACAAAGATGCAAAGAAGTAAAAGACATTCACCTCTCTCTCCAGGAAACCAGTCCTCACTGAAGAGGAAAAACCCAAGTCAAGAGCACCCTTGCAAGTGAGTAATCAATGCTGAACTGTGCCGGGCAAGCTCTTAAGCTGAAACCTTTTAGTCTAACAAAGAATAAATGAGACTGTCCCAACAACACTCCATCTGTTTAAAGCCAGCTGTGCACCTAAGTAATTTCCTAAATAACAGATCTTAAGGAGGCTGATAATGGTTAAAAGAGCCACACACTGATCACAAGCATATTCTGCTAACGCAGTATTTATTCTCTCCTTGAATAAAGGAATGTTTGTTATTAAACGAAAGTTATGTTTAAACTTCAATGATAGGCTGAGCAGCTGCCTGCTGTTTTACACTGGAAAACACATTGCATGCTTACCTGCAGTACTGTTCTCTCCAATTGATTCTTCCCTAAAGGTATTTCCCACTACTCCACCTCTTTTCTTTGCTCTGATTAACAATCGTAGCATGATCTCATCAGGCCTCGACAAGTATTGATGGGCCACAGTATCATGAGGCTAATAAAGTGTGTTACCCAGTATTTTCTGGTGACACATAAAAACTCCCTTATGAAAGACACAGGAGACAGAAGATAATATAAATGCTTTTTTAGTAACAGCAGAGTACTGTGGACTGTGCAGTGCTGGGCACGAGCACGTTTTCTAATAGAGCTCCATGGGGCAGCACTGCCCAACCATGTGATGGGGAGGCAGGCATAAGGGTAATAAGGGACCTCACTTTTATGCAGGCAGAACAGAAGGGATGAGGTCAGGCAGGACCCAGAGGAATTTGTGGAAAAAGAAAACCCCCAGGCACCCTCCCTGAATGCTGCCCCAGTACCTGAGCAAAAAGCCCTCTGAGAACAGCAGACCTCTATGGTGTTGTGTGCACTTCCTCCACTTGCTGTTCCTGTTTTCCTCCATGTGTTGCCCTTTTTATCCAAATGGCCCTAATAATATAAGAACATCATTAGAGCACAGTATTAAACATTTGCTGTGCAAGACCATTCCTTTGAAAAGGATGGGTGGAAACATACATCAGGAATTTTGTTTCTCCTCCTATTTACAATTATTCCCTGAGCATCTGTAAAACATTAAACAATAAGGGTAAGAAAGCTAAATTATTTTCCTCTGTCTGCCATGTCATGACACCAGTGGTAAGCCTAACAAAGACACATGAGATGAGCACAACTTTGTCAGTTCAAGGCCAAAGCCAAGCCTTGTTGTCACCTCTCCCTTCACCTGCTGACCACTCTGGACTCTCAGCTGCACTGGGGCTGATGGATGCTGGTTCCCACCATGAGGAAGGGTGATGGGACAGCCCTCCCAAAGCCTGGGTGAGTACCTGGCATCTCTACAGATTCCCTGTTTGCTTCAGCCTCCCTGGGGCACTGTGCTTGGCAGCAGAGTACTAATGGAATCCTGAGGGAAATTGGGCTGAGCCACTCTCCCCACACTCCCAGTTCAGGATGAGCCTCACAGACACACTTTGCAGGTCACCCCCAGACTCAACTCTCCCCTCTCTTCATTTGCCAGTGAAATGATGGCTTCTTATTTTTAAAAAAGTGTAGATTCTGAAATTCCCATTGTTGGGTGTGAGGCAGAGGAGTGTCACTAGGTAAGCAAATCTGGGGCTTGCCATTCTTTTAATGGAAGAAAAGAGAAAGAAAAAATTCCAGCAAGTGGTGCAGCAACAAAGAAAATCCCTTTTTGATCTATCAAGTCCTCTTTCTCCAGCCTCTGTGAATGCCTCACCTCCTGCACAGTCTCTGAATATAAACTTTGCCCAGCACACTCAGGGTAATCTTTTCACATCATAAAACTTTTAATCCTCTTAAAGTGGTTTCGTAGGGTTTGAGGTATGATGCACTTATCGAATAACTGAAACAAATAAATCAGGTTATTTAGGCTGTGGTCAGTGTGTGTGCAGCTCTGTGTGCACAGGGAGGAAGCCAGTGCCATACCAGCATTTGTATACATTAGCAACAAAGCTGTCTGTGACAAGCTGTCCTCTGCACAACTAAATATTTAGTTGCATATCATAAGTAACTTCTTAAGTGATTAAAGAGAGAGGGTGCTCTCTGTCCGTGCCGGCGGGGCAGGCAGCCGGCAGGCTGGGGAGCGGAGCCCTCGGTGCGGCAGCGCAGTTTTGGAAAGGTTTGCCTTTGGGAAGGTTTGCCACCTGGGGACAATCCCGGCTCTGGCCAGGGGTGCACGGCCTCAGACACGCTCTTCTGTCACCCTTGTCTGCCCAGGAACTGGCTCTAAACTGGCTCCAAGTGGATTTCTTGCATATTTGTACAGAGTTCAAGTTTTCAAATATTTATTGCTAGCTTTTATTGGTGTAAGGGCAAGGTTTATTTTTAACGTGCCTGTATTTATGGATTCCCGTGCTTGCATATTTCTTGCATGTGCAAAATTAAATTAATAAAACAATTTCATGTTGAAGAAGTATAGAATAGATGTGTCCTGTTTGATATAAACACATTGTGGAAAATACATTCGTAAATTCAAAATCTGTTGGTTTGTACAATTTAACTTCTAATAACAAACTAGAAAAGCTACCCTAAACTTGCTTTCAGTATGTTTTCCTGTGTGTAAAATTAAAGCTTTCTTCAGATGGCTCGAGCACCATCAGAGCAGCTCTTACTTAAAATGTTGTAATTGTTGGGATATAGACAAATGCTCAGCAGAATATCTTGAATTTGGTATTTCTCCCAGGGAAAAAGAGAAGGAAGTCCGCCTGCTGTAGGGACAAGGGCTGAGTTTTTCTCTGTGGGGCCCCTCTTCTTCCAGTTGCTTCCTGCCCCTCCTCCTCTCCAGAAGATATTCCAGTTTTTACTTACTCTGAAGAGGGAAACTCCAGAGGCAATTTAAACCATTTTTAGGATTTTGGATGCCTCTTCTGTTTCAGTATGTGCCATGTGCAAGCAAAGGGCAGGCCAATATCAGGCCATCATCCCATGTGGATGAAGTTTGGAGGGGCCTGATGTCAGCAGTGTCCTGCATCCCTCAGGATATGGGAGTGCCTGATGTGCCTGACACATTATCTTGTCTCTGAACTGCTCCTTGCTGTCCCATCCCTCCCTCAAGGTGCCTTGGCCGCAAAGGAGGCTCCAGCTTTGCCAGGGCTGTCCAGGGCACGTGGGCATTGTGCAAGAGCTGCTGCAGGGTTTGGGAGCAGCTCTCATGGGGAGAGCAGTGGCCCAGCCCTCCCTATTTCTTGTAGAGATGTTTGTTTATACTCAGATGCTGGAAATACAAAACAGTTTCAGCTACCAAAAAAAGCCTACAAGAGCTTACTCTGCTGCTGATGGCATGGAGGAATTTTTAAGACCTTGCTTCCACTAAATACTTGTCAGAGAGTTTGCTATTTGCATCTGGGAGAGCAGCACAAGACAGAGACTAGCACCATCATCTTCTTTTCTAGTACATGTTGGGTTAATAAGAAAATTAAAACTCAAGTAAATATTCACCAGAAAGTAATTTCAGTCTGTCATGAAAATAATCTACATTTATAAGTTATCTAAAGTAAAGTGAGCCATGTTAGCCTCCAGCAGCTCTGAAACCATTATGAATTATTGAATAAGTAATCTTTTTTTTAATAGTTATTGACATAATAAATATATTTGCTTGAAAACATCCGGAGCTGCATAGGCATAGAAGTATTTACGAGCCTGTGCTCTTTGCAGCACTGTTTTACAGGGTGCTGTCAACTGCGGAGCAGGAACAGGAGGTAGAAGGTTTCACCTCTGATGTTGCCAGGAGATGCCAGTGCTTCAGTCAGCCCCATCTCTGCAGGTCCTCATCTTCATGGACCACAAAATAAATAAAAATTTCTAGGTGAAAATGGTGTGACTTGATTTACTATTTTTTTTTGATGGCTAATTCTTTCATGACTAACAAATTGACCTGTAGTCCTGCAATAGGGCTGGAGTAACATGGAGCAGCTTAATTAACACTAATTTAGTAACAGAGAGCTTGAATTAACATTAATTTGGCAACAGAAAGCAGGCTTTAAATTGCCACCAGGTCATCTCTGGAGGAAATGAGGTATTTATAGAATTTTGGCCCCAAATGCACGGTCAAAGTGATGGGAGATTTGTCAAGCAGAGTTGAAAATTTTTGCATGCAGCACCTGGGGAGAGGGACAGTGGCTGCAGTCACATCAGAAGCTGACACTGCCAAACACTTTGCCAAGGGTTGGGTGGGACCTACTGTGCCACAGAACACAGAAACTTCCCCATGGAGGAAGAGCTGCTGGAACAACACAGAGATGCAAAGTAAAAGGCACTGTATTGGGAACTGTGGTGTGCCAGAGCGTGCCCACACACCATGGGAGGTGCACCAGTCCTGCCGGGGATGTCATGGCTAAACCCTGCCCTGGAACCTTGTGGCTACTTGGGCACTCCTGGGGCCAAACACTGGCATCTTCTGGGACACCACAGGCTCTCCTCTGGAGCACTCCAGGCTGCAAAGTACTTGCGGGAAAAATCTCCTTCTGCGGTAAAAGCTGCATCATATTTTTTGCCTGTCTGCTTTAGGCAGTAAATGTATCATCAGTGGCTCTTAAATTTCCTGAAGTAAAAAAATTAGCAATTACTAGTCATGAAATCACAGCAGTGCTTGCTCCTGTGAGAAGAAAAAAAACCCAAACAAACAGCAACCCATCTTAAAGAGTGCTTATCCCTGGAATGCAAGGCCAGACAAAGATTTAGGCTCTTTTTTTTAAAATGTGAGTCTGGTGGAACAACATGTCAAACCTTAGACACTCACAACAAATCAGTCTTTATTCAAATGTGAAAATTTAGGCATAAATTGTTGGCTGCTTAGCTCTCAAAACAATGTCACGTTACAAGAAATGTGATATTTTGAAGAGAAACAGGAAAAAATTTATCAAAGTTTTTGTTATTATTGCATTATCCTCCCGCTTGATCTACTAGCTATAGATACTTGGTGTCTGCTTAAGTGCTTTCCATTCTTCCCATAAGCAAATTCTGGTTGAAGACTATATATCATTTCGCTCTTGATCACTGCTAGACTCAGTACCTCATTACAGCAGACCACTTTTTGAAACTGAGCTATAGCCCAGATAAATGATTGTATAAAGTTTTAAATAAACATACAACATTTATGTTATGTTGTTTCTCAGGGATGATTTATAGTCATTTTCTTCATCCAGTCCTGAGCTCTGGACATAAAAGACACTGAGCTCTCTGCTGTTTATCCAAGCTAAATCCTCTGTTTGTTCTGCATAAGCGTTCTTGATTCTATAATATATTGCAGGCTTTAGCTTCAGGTTTATTCCCTCTGGGATGGTGGAATTAGATACATTAACTGACAAAGATAAGGTAGGGACATTGTAGCTTAATAGCCATTAAAATAGATACTGTGATAATAAAAATGGAGTTAGAAAAGGGAGTCAAGATTGTGATATTTTAAAAATATGTATTGATAAGACTTACAGGAATAAATGCAAGATTTGAGAAATCTCTGTAAGAAAACCCTCAAATGATGGTTAGAATTGGTGTAGTTGGGGTTTTTTTCCATAAGCAGAGAATTAGAAACGGAAGATATTGTGAACCAGATTACGTGTTGCCTCTTGTGTCCCCAAAGAGAATTTTGCTTCTTTCTAAAATGACTTTATGTAATCTGACTGCTAAACCATTGAAGTACTGCTCCGTGCTACAGAAGAAAATCAAGAAAGCACCATGGGGTAAGCAAGTTTCTCTGCCTTAAAAAAACCGCAACAAACCTGTGTGGATCCTTTTTACTATGTTCCTTCTTCTATCAGCATATTTAAACACACACACACATGCACACACATATATATATGTATCTACCTATATATCTTTGTCCAAACCACATACGGTAGTCCACTTCCTTCATGCTGCTATTCTTCATTGCAGTTCTTGTCCCTCTGTTAAAAATGCAGACAACACAAAATGCCTGCTTTCTCCTCTGCTCTATGTTAGCATAGAACAAATTTTGAGCTAAGCCCACTGAAAGTTTCTTTGTATTTTGGCTTAGTATCAATTCTTACATTTCTGTGTAAAAAAAAGTGTTAGCATTTTAAGACCTAATGCCCACAACAGCGGGAAGATTTTAAGAATTATAATCTTTAATGTGACATACTCTAAATCATCTCTTAGTGCAGTATAAAAGTTAGCTAAGGTTTTAAAGCCCCTAGATGGACTATCATTTTTTCTAAATTTTTTCAGGATTAACTGGTGCATAAGTAACAGACTAGGTGCTTTCACTGCCAAAAACTATCTGACTTAAAGTCTGAATCTGGCAGTACAAACAACAGCCCTGCCTGTACTCATACAAGCTTGTTATTTTGTGGTACACAAGTTAGTATGCTGTCCATGCTCTGTAAAAAATTGCATTCCATAAAGCATGAAATGCCTTTTTATCTGAAACTTGAGTGGAAAAATAAGCAGCAAATTAAACACATGGGCAGGGTTTTCTCTCTTAGTTGTTGTTGTTTTATTCTACTAGCATTTATTTTTGCTATTCTACTTTTAGAGTGGTGAGGTACTTCCAGGAATAATGGTGCTGGTGGTGTGAAAGACTTAATGAGCATAAAAGGAAGGGCAAAAAAGAAAACTCATGAAACCCCTCCTATCTTTGTGAAAGATTGCTTGAGTAAGCATGAAAATTATCTTTAAAAAGCAAACTTATTTTACGTAGATACTGTCCTTCAAATAATAATTATTTGAACAAGGTTGCTTAATCAAATACAATAATAAAGTAATACATAATTTCTCTGCATGTTTAATTATCAAACTTTTCTGTTATTCACTGCAAAGAAACAGTTCAATTAATTTGTTTGTTAGAGAAATCTGCTATTCTCATCATCATGTGTATATTTGATAACAGAAAAAAGAGAGGGGAAAAAAAAAAGGGTGTGTGTGTAAAAGTCCACTCTGGCAAAGAAATAGGAATTTCTTGCCATACTGGACAAGGCTAAGGTTTTGTGGGTGGCAGTAAAGGTACCTTTTCCGTGTGATGGAAAGTGCAATGATGCAAAGTCACCTCCTCCCCTTACTGTGGCCCAGTCTGTGGCCCAGCAGACTCTGAGTTTTCTTACAGAGCTCCAGATTAGGATAGAGAGTGACCATCTCATGGGCACAATCACGTTTGGCATGTGGGCAGTGGCCTGTTGGTTTCACAGCATCTGAGAGTTATTTAGATAACACCTGGCCTCCCCCCACCTTCAAGATTCATTTCCAGAAGTATTTGTCATGTTTGTTTGGATAATAGGGATTTACTTTTATTAGTATTTCAATACTAGTAAGTCATGAAATGATTTTCCTATAAAAGTTTTCACTAAAATCCTTGCAATTACTTATTTACTCAATAAATGGGATATGGCAAAAAATGCTTGATCTTCTCTTTCTCAAATAGGTGTAACAACCAAGCATTAACGAGCTATTCATCAAAGCAACAGTATAATGAGGAATCACCTTCATCTTACCAAGAGAGAAACAAGAGTAAGTAGTACTACCTCACAGCAGTAAAAAACCATTGCTTGGGGCAGACCGAAAACTTCAGATATTTTGTCCTTTTTCCTGCCCTCATCAAATAATTTTATTTAATTAATGTCTTAACAAAAAGATTAACCTAGCCTTTCGTGGAATGCTGCAGCCGTAGACTTCCCTAACTTTCCCAGAAATTAGAGTTATACAGAAGGATTGAAGCAATTTTTGCTTTATTCTAAAGGCTTCAGGTGAATTGGAACTTAGCAGGAAGAATGAAAGAATGTACTGATTTATCTACTATAAAAGAGCAAAGTAAACAGCTCGTTTGCTGAAGAAGCATTTCAGTAGAAGCCAGTATTTACCCCTTTAAGGGCATAAAGACAACTGCAAACAACACAAATAGCTGGAGTTTAAAGCAGTTTGTGAACCACTTACACAGAAAAGCTTTTCCCACATTATTCTCATTTTGCTGATAGGAAGTGAAAGCCTAGAGCCCTGTTTAAGATCACTCAACACCCCTATAACCAAGATGGGCAGAGAAACCACAGACTTGGCATCCAACCCTCAGCCTACCAGTGGGATCACCTTCATGAGCAACTCAGGAGAGATTTTGCTATGTTGCACAAAGTACTGCAACACAAGCTCTTGGTCAGGATGGCAAAGCATTACTACCCCCTCACACAGTGTTTGAGAGATAATGGCTTTTAGATTCACTCCTGCTAAGCCTACCTATTTCTAATTAGGCAGTTACAAGCCATCTGCATTGAATATGATGTAAGTAAATTAAGTGGGATTGGTAGCATAAAAATCTGCATACTCAGGTAAAAATTTAGGAACATTATAACGCTTTGCCGTATATATGCAGCAAGATGACAGTAGGAGAGCCCAAAAAAACCAACAACAACAACAAAAAAAACAACAAAAAAACCACAAAGCCATGTGTTCTGCAAGATGTATTAGGATGGGACAGGAGGTTAAACTCACTTCAGACACATAATCATGTTGCTGAGGTGTGCAACTTTTTCCACAAATAGCAGTGCCCTCTTACAGAGATGTACCTATCAATTCCCTAGGGTACAGGTGTGTTCTTGCTTCTGATATCCTATGTTTGGTGTTTTTTTTCCTTTTACTTTGGGTTATTAGCCCCATTTATTCAGTCCAATTTTTTATTATCAGAGAGGCAGGATAAACCAGTAAGTTAGAGTATTTAAACCATTGCATCCACATTCAGGAAAACTGGAGTAAAAACCATTATTGCTATGGAAACATCAAAAATGCTATCTAGACCAAACATGCCCTACACCTCGCTGAAGGGCTCCTAGAGCAGCAGGTATGCTCTGCGGTTACACCAAATACACACTGGTAGTCATGAGAGGATACCCAAAGTGCTGGCTCTAATTAACTACTAAACTGTGATATTCATTTGAATGAGAAGCACCATGTCCACTTCATATCTGATATCAATGGGACCCAACTTTGGCTGTGTCCACACTTAATTATAAAGCAAATAGCAACTCATGGTGCTTTCCAGCCCTGATCTGGATGACCTATTGTATTACAGTAAAAAATAGCCTTTTCAGGCAAACATACTGATGGTCTGGAGTCTGTACAACAAACATCTCTTAACATGAGATCAATAAAATTATTTTCTGTACCTGCAGATCAGAAAACCAAACAAAAGCCACCCTCACTTCTGCTATCAAGCAAATACACAAGTGTTGGAGATTTACCATTACCTCTTAAACTTAAATTTTACAAAAAAAAGTATTAGCTTGATTGGCTGCTCCTCAAACCCCGGGGATTTAATTTTGCTGCTCTATTTAAATTTGCCTTTGTAAGCCAAAATTTATGATATTCACAGCACATAACAATTTTCAAATTTTAAGTTTTTTTCATAGTGCATTTAAAGCTACGAGGAATGTACAGTAACTGCTGAAAGAGTACTAGGCTGTGGACTGTTCTCCTAGACCCCATCTGCCCCAATAAACCCACTCTAAATTTTCATGCCATATTATTTTGTCAGTGTAGTTATGTCTCAGTAACTGCACTAAAACCTTTTGATCAAACACTCAGTGACACTACACTTCCATAACCATCTACTTGCTACGTATCTTGTTAGAACAAAACTTTTTGTAGTAATACATAAATTGTTTAAAATGCTGTCAAACTACCACAAGTTTTTCACTTGGAAAAAGAAGCACTGGACTACAAAGCAAGGAACATCCCTTTTCCAGCAGCATTATTAATGGGGACTATTTTAGTCTTCAGTGACAGGGAACGACAGGCTGCAGCATTTTTTCAAGTTCAGAATAGAAAATAACCATACTTGCAAGAATTCAATTACTCTGCATTAAAGCTGCCACGGGGTTACTGCACATTTATACATCAGAAAGTCCGTAAATTATTTTTCTATAAATTAGTCTCTCAAAGATGATTTTTTTCCCTTTCTGTTCTGAACGCCAAACTCCTGACTGCTTCTCCACTACAGAGACTTCATATCTGGATAGTCAACATCTGTAAAAACATTTTTAATGAAAACACTACTAATACAACCCCCTGGAGAAACAAATGAAATGAGATCTAAGTATGCAGCCGCCTTTCTACAGCTCTGTCTTTAACAATAGTGAGGCTAGTGCTACCCATCCAAGCCTTGACACAGGTCACGATCATTTAGGCACAGTAGTAGCAAAATAAATAATTGTGTAAATATGTAATAACTGGTATAAATACTCCAGTAGCACTTAGAAGATATGATAAAGGATTTCTGTTTTTAGCCATGCATTAATTTTTATCTCGGTGGATGGAAGGGAGAAGCATTTAAACAGCAATGAAGGAGAACTGCAGATCGAACACTTGAAAGCTCAGGGCCAGATACAACAACGCTTCTTTTCCGCAACAGCAGTTTAGAAAGTGTATTAGTGTTAGAAGTGTTGGATCACTGCTGAAATGTTATAGAAACAGCAGTTAAGAGATTCACTCCAAAATTAAAAAATACAATAATATATTCCATATCAATCAAACACGACATCCAGGTTTCCTTCCCTACCTTTAAGCCTGTAGTAAGTAATTTGAGGCAACAGCAAGTCCTCACCACTGGAAGAAAAATTACCACATAAAGACACAGGGAGGGATCCTGTGCCTGAAGATCATAATGAAAAAACAACAGTGTTTCTAAATGCCCTAATTTCAAAGTGGACTAATGCTTTTGCTAGACTCGACTGTACAAGTACAGGCTATAATCAAATTTTCCTTATTCAAAGGGAATTGCAAGTTCTGGGCCCAAATCCTAAGGCAGATGAAACTGGAACTGATTTGACATGGAACTGACACCCAGGTTCACAGAAACGTATCAGCAAGAGAACTTGTTTTGAAATAATTCCATCAGCTTCCCTAGTGAAACAATTATCAACAGCACTTTGCCAGAAGTCCAGGAAGATCTAGCACCATTTTCTCTGGCCTATGGAACCAGGACTGAACCTGTAAACAGAGGTCTCACTTCCAGCACCCTTTTTATGCTGGGTAAATTAAAATGGGCTTCTTATCCCATGCATTTATTTGAAATTACATTTCTTGTGTGATGAAGAGAGATTAAGATAAAAATTTTGAGACATTACTGATTAAAAAATGGTATTTGGTCTTCCCACTGAATAACTCTAAGCTCTAAAATGGCTTTGAGATAACAAAAAGGCAAATGGAACCCAACATAAAAATTTTCTTTGAAAGTTGGCAATATTGAGCTCATGTCTACTCTACATATCTACTACAAACATATATATTGCTTCTGGACTACTTCAGACTGAAGCAGAGACAAATTGTGCTGGAAAAAGTTAAATTGAAACATACAATTTAGATTATAATTAATTTCCTCATTCTAATACAAACAATGAACACTATTAGTAATGATTATTAAACAAAACAAATATTCTATGTAAGTTGTTTTAATAATCATAAAATTTATACTTTGCACCTTGTAAGCTGTGATCTTTCAAATGGCTAAATGGACCCAAATAGCTTAAATTATGAAATTTATAAGTGTTAAAAAACAAGCATTCTATGTTTCATTTACTCAGTACTTTGATTTGCTAGAAAGAAAACTCAAGTTTCTTTTTAAAACATACAGCAACATGATTGTAATTTTTTACATGCCACAGAAGAGACCCAATTAAAAAAGTAATTACTAAAAAAACCAAAAAGTGACATTAACTTTGAATAACAAATTTATTATTTTATAAATTCAAGCACTAAAGACTGTCATATCACTGGAAATAAAGAAAACTATTCGCTCAAATACATAGTTAAAAAATAAATGCAAAGTCCTTGATACTTACTTGAAAATCGAATTTTATTTCATAAAATAATATACCTGAAAAGTCATAAAATACCAGTTCAAAAGCCAACCAGTTAAGAAAATTTAGTCAACACTGTCTTTGCAATATTTAAGTCTCAGGCACCCTCCAGTGTCTAGAGAAGAAACTACAAAAGTGAGCAAGCATTTGAAGAAAAAAAGCCATGAACAAGCTTTCCTGTCAAGATAGAAGCTCCCTGCATCATTTACAATAATTGCATATAACCCTGCATCAGTGATATGACACAGCATGATGTAAAAAGTATTGTAAAACTGCATTTCATGGATTTCCATGGGATTTAAGAGGGTGATACTTTCTTTGCTAGTGGAGAGGGATCTCTAAGCACTCTACTTAGAAAAACACATTTATAAAAGTGTTTTTTACAAAGTCTGGTATTGAGAAGTATTCAAGTATTCCTCAGGGAATATGATCTCAATGTTTATACAGCTTGTTTGTAACTTTCCTAAGGAATAGATTCCTTATATTTATTTAGCAGGACCTATGCTCATGGTAAGGAGGAGGACAAACAATGCATGGAGACGTAAAGCCAGATACAAATACCCCTCCTCCCATTTTATAATTAATACCACACAAAACACACAAGCCTCTCTATGAAAGCTCATTGATTTTATGCAAAAAACCAAAACTACTATTTTTTCCATTGGTATCTTCATTCATTCTGCAAGTAATAAACCCTAAGATGATTTTTGTACTTGACATTCAAATGGAAACAGTTGTGACTACAGGACAGACAAGAATGCCTATTGAATGGACGGTGTTGTAAGTTAATATTATTAGGTCAATCTACCAAACCTAAGAGAAATGGAATGAAAACTGGAAAACAAGAGTTTTTCAATTGTGATTATGCACAAACTAACTTTAATTGTGGATTTCTCCCTTGCATGCTGTTCGTACTTCCACAATCAAACGAAATTTTACATACAGTTTAAGTGGTAATGAGATAACATGTTTTGAAATACATGTTAAGTAACCTTTAAGTGGTTACATCCTGAGTAAAGAAAACATCTTGACTTAGAAAAGCTCTTGCTTTGTGTTTGTATTCAGAATTATGGCTTCAAGTACCTTTCCTCATTAGGGATTGATATAAGAATGCATGTATACTTTTGAATAAGGTCTTCATCCTCCTGGGTATACCCTTTACCAGGACTTGTGCAAAACTGCTAGGGCAACCCTGTACAATCAGGCTAGTTAATAACTGATTTGGCTTCAGTTTCATATGGTTTGATTTTTTTCTTCCTCATACTCAAAACCTTGTCTCTTATTTACCGACTGCTTCTCTGACTGCAGCTAACATAACTAAGTCACGTTAGCTGAAGTCAGAGAAGCGAAAACTTATTACTTTTCATTTAGTAAAAGAACTAACATTGGGTCAGTGCTTTAGTTCAGTTCAGAATGAAGAGTTTTGTCAGAGAAAACAGCCCATGTAATTTTGCCCCAGTACAGCTGAAGAGATTTTTAAAAATTGAATGAAATCATAACATTGACTAAAAACCTCTTAGAATCAATATTAAAAAATATTACATATAAACCTATTCAGGGTGATGCAAAAAAGTAGGAAACATTTCAGAAGAGGGTACACAAGATAAACATATTTACACACACACAAAATTATATACATACATATGAGTATGAAAACATTAAAAACCAGTCATTGCCCCCATAAAACTTACAACTGTGCTTAACTTGACATGTTGCAAATATTTACACTGACTTCAAAGAGAGCTGACCATAACGTGCAAAACAAAGCATGATGTTACATGTTTCTCAAAGTACTATAGGCTCATAAAAGTCACTCTATTCAGATTCTGGCTCATTCTAAAAACTTTTTGCATGCTTTTAAATGGTGATGTTCCTTTTTGCAATAGCTTCTCTGATTTGACGATCAAGTTCACTTACAATATGGTCTTCATGATTATAGACTCCTGTTCTCAACAGGGTATCCCTCTCTTCTATCAGACGACAGAGGTAATCATCTGTATTGTCGTTTAGTTTTCTACAGTGAAGACTATCCACTCTACCAGCAGAATCATCTCTAGCATCCTGAAATTTCTTTCTCTCTTCTTGTTGTTTTAGCCTGATATTGATAAAAAAGAATTAGAGAATATTAATCCCCAGTTTGAATATCTTTGTATCAAGTCTTTAGTTTACGTACTGAACTACTAAGTAAAATAAAAAAATCTGTAAAAGGTAAAAAATTATTCTGTCTCTGGGGAAGACAACTACAACTAAAAGAAATACTAATACAATACTAAAATATTAACAAAACCTTTTGTATGTGCATACATAACTACGATACTCGCTATCAAGGCTTCTGCTTGGTAATGTAAACTGTACTCAAATTAAAAGAGTTCAAGATACAAAACTAGTGCAGACAGCTTTTGGAGGATAACGTTAGATGAATTTAAAATCTTAATGTATTCAAAATAAGAATAAAATGTGCCTTGTTCTTTTCTTAACACAGCAGCTATGCTTAGAGCTAAGTGTTTAAAATAGAAAAAAAGTTTGGTGATTAAAAACTAAACCAAGTGGTGTTAAACATGGATTTTTCCATACTGCTTTACTGTTGAATTTTACAAATGTCCAGTCTTTACCTAAGGGACACTAAACTGTGATCTTTCACTGAACTGATGGCCAATTACAATCTTGGTTTAATTGAATGTTCTCCTGCTTTGAGACTGACAACAAGAAAAAAGAAGGAAAGGAGACAGCTGGGGAGGAATCTTACGAATACTTTTTATACCTGTTAAGTTCATTTCTGATATCCTCCAGCTCTTGTCGGTCTGTTTTCCCCAGTTCTTTTTCTTCTGCTGCCAAATAGCGCAACCTCATGTGCTCAAGCTCTTGTTGCTGCTTTTTAAGGTGAGCCATTGCATTTTCCTGTTCACGCTGTGTGGGAAAGGGTGAAGACATAACTCAGGTGACTATGTGATTACATGTAAAAGTGCTAATTATAGCAACAGAACTTCAGGAATGAAGTCATGACAATTACATCTCCAGGAGTATTAGAAATGTAGTGGTTAACGATATCTTAGCTAGTGATATCTATAATGCTTAAGACCAATGACTAGCACCATCACAGTAAACCTGTCCAGGTTGGATCAACTGCAGCCCAATCACAGATATCTTCTCATTAACAAAACAGCAAAATCATTAACAAATCCTCTTACTATCTCTGGCTTAACCTAATAGACAGAAAACTTACACTTCTGGAACTGCACAAGCTACTGAGATTTCTTTCTTCACTATATGGTATATGAAATAATTTTTTTGTAGAAAATAAAAACTAAAGAGCTGCAGGAGACTTTCATCATCAGCCCCACAGTGCCTAGTACCCAAGCTTCAAGAACTGCTTTTTGAAATTATAACTTGTGCTTAAAAATAAGCCTAGGAAACAATTCTGGCAAGGTGGCCCTTTGCATTTGTATAGCACTATGTAAAATTTTAGATAAATTATTTGGTGGATTTAATGAAATCAGTCTATCCATTCTAAAATTTTGCTTGGCTCTAAATTTTTAATCTCTATACAGATACTAAAAAAAAAACCCTAAGGTTTGAATCCACTACCACTTCATGACATTAAAGTAGTTTAGTAAATGTGGTCCTCTCTCCACTTGTTTTCCTCCCAGTCATTTTCCATATGACCTTGTGTACTAACTGAGTACAGTCAGTCTTACACCCAGAATAAGACAGAAGACCTCTGGTAGTTAAAAAATAAGACAGGAGGTTACACAAACATCCTGGATCTAGGCATATCATGAAGTGCAAGTTTATCTTTGCAATTCCGACATTGCTTTCATCTGGAGTGTTTGATTATTAATACAATCAGTATTACATTTATAATGGAGGTAAAAAAAATGTAATTTTTTTTGTTTGATAAGCATATTATTTATGCAGTCAACCTCATAATATTTTAAAGACTTTAATCAGGTAGTTTCCTGCATTCCAGGCTGCCAGCATTTTAAACACTCCCTGCTTATGATCAATAATGGACAAGAAAATCTGAATTTCAGAAGGCTTTGGTATTAAAAAAAGACTTTAACTGTTAATGTGAACAGACAATGCAATAGAGAAGTAGTCAACAAGAAATCAACCTTAAAGTCTCTAAAAACTTTGGTTTTATACTATATTCAATACACTAGGCAGCCAAATTAAATGTTAGAACTTCAGTAAGACAGGTTATAAATCTTGAAGAACATCTTGCTAAAGAGATACATACTAATGAAAAAACCAGAAGCAGGAATCCTGCCAAAGAGTCTACAGCTGACAGGTGACTGAAGCATAGAAAAAGCACTTGGTGAAGATAAGGCCACAGTCCTTCCTTCCCCATCAAGATTTCATTGCAGAAAGGCATTCCCATGTGAGAGAAACCCTTTTTTATGTGGGAAAGAGTTGAAGAATACTATAATAAAACCTATTCTGCTTTAGCCTGAAAATAACCTACAAATACATACAGCAAATATTGAAACAAGTTACTACAGACTGCTGATATTTAGAATTTTCAAGAGCTATAAGGAAATTCAAACAAAAAGTTGTGACACTGACTGGAGGTTAGTCTTAATCCTTCACCAAAACTGTGGTGACACCACAGTTTTTCCATTTTTTATTTTATTCTTTCTTTAAACAGAGGCTTTAGAAATACCCAGAAAGTACCAGCAGAACACTTAACTTCCATAGTAGCCAATCTGGCTGAAACCACAAATAAATCCAAACCTAACAGGGTATATGGGTACACCAGGAAGAATGAATCTAGGTTTTCTAGAAATGTAACTCTTCCTGCTGAACTTAAACCCAACCAAACACCAAAGAAAACTCCTACCAAACACACAACTAAGCAGTCACAGAGAAAAGTACTCCCAGGGTTTAGAACACCAGGGAAAGGACAGCAATTGATCATCTCCACAAGAGCAAGAAGGTAACAGTGAAATTCCACAACAATCTACTCTTCAATGTATCCATAAATGAAAAAAATCCCTATGTAAGTTTGCTGCTGATAAAATGCAATTCAGTGGGGAAAAAGAAGAGGTATAAAGAATAGGATATTACAGAGACAAAAATGAAAAGGGAACAGGTAAATATATACATTCACTTATGTCCATTAAAGACAATAGCCTGAATGCAAGGACTGGCTCACAATGTACTCAACTGACTGACTAAGGGCTGCTGGAGGCTATTCAAAGATACCGAAGCTGCATTNGTTGGGTCTTTCCCACCCAATGAAAGCATGGATGAAACTCAAAACTAGATATATTCCAACCAGAGACGTGATTCAAATATTAAAATAGTAGAAATTAATCACTAAAAATATACTTGAGCATGCTAGGAGCTTCTTGATCACAGAAAGTTTTGAATGAAGACAGAAATCTATGCTTGAAAAAAAAAAATACTACATATAAAGTAGTACTGTTGAAGTATTTGAAAGAAGAGGCAGAGAGTGGATTTTGTTGTTTTTTTTTCCCCCTGAAGTCCCAGCAAATATCACAATGGCATCCTCTGGCTCCCAAATATGTAGATAGGCAACAGTACCCAAACAGTAAAGCCATATTTCACTATAAAACAGGCTACAAAGAAGAATTGAATAAACAGGCTATGAGGAAGAATGGAATTATAACTATTTTGACAGTAGAAATAATGTTGTTTATTTTGCTAAATGCAGGTAGTAAGAAAAAACATTGGAGCATGATACTGTCTTAAGCAGGTTGCTACAAAACCAGCTCAACTTCAGTTAACAGAACAAGTAAATACATTGACAGTCAATCTGATTACCTCAATTACATAGAATCTAGAAGTATGAAGACAAGCTAATATTTACATCTTCTTGAGACCATCAATCACTATTCTCAGCGTCCCCATTCAATTTCCTAAGCTAAATCCTTTACAAAGTTAAGCAAATTAAAATACCACCATTTCAGGAAAGAAAACAAAACTTTGTGACTTAGACCTTAACTCAAACATGAGACCTAAAATTTTGAGTATTCTAAATCTCCTTTGTGAAGTCCTATTTAGTCTCAGAGGAGGAGCTGTTGACCTGTACATGTAGAAAAAATCCAGAAATTTCTAGTTATCTGTCTTTACAGGTAAAGAATCCAGAAATTCAGTCTGGTGATTAGCTACTTCTCCAGACTCAACAATAAGCATAGGAAACTTAACACAGATATCACTGAAGTAGATACAGTATACCCTGCATATCCAAGTTGTGGCTTTGAACTTAATTTGTCTAGTACATCCTGGCTTTCCTGTTGACATTATCTAACAGCAGTAAGTCTTGAAGGACTCACAACAAATTATATAAGAATGTAATTTACAAGAAATTGACTTATCTGTAGGAAAACCATCTTGTTACTGTGGAAGATGAGACTGACATTTGCCTCTTAGGTGATGTCAAAAATTTAACACTTTTACACAAGAGAGGACTTTTAATTGCCATTATCTCTTTTATCAGCCTTTCAACTTATGCTGATTTGTAGTATGATTAGTTTCAGTCCAACAAATTTTTTTGCAGATCATGAGACAAGGATTAATTTTAGGAAACTCCTTGTTCTGCAATTCAATGTATTCATGCTCTCATTGTGCCATTGTAAACTAGGGGTACTGTCACAAGAACCTGGGGTATTAATCTTAAATCTGCCAAATTTGTGTATCTCAAAAATTGTATCAGAGAATTAATTTTGAAGGCACATTGTGCAAAAATTGACCAAAAACTAAATACTGCAAAACTAATGCAAAACAGAGTAGCACTTGTTACTAGGGCAGCAACACTTTCACATAAACACAAATCATTGCATAGCTGTGATTACACTGAGTAGAAGCCTTCTAATCCAGTCCTTCAATTTGTGAAGTATATTACTGAGACCTATGAGGGAAAATTTTGAAAGTGTTCTTCTACCGGCATTGCAGAAGAAAGGCATAGTTGCATGCTGGCCAGAAGCAGCATGTGGGACCACAGGTTTCATGGCACGCTGATGTGTTACTATTTCAGGCAGGGAAATTCAAAGATTCATGTATTTCTACTGTCCAGCAATATGCTCACAATGGCAATCTGAGAGTTCATTTCAGAGCCATAACTTTTAAAGAAATATTTTTTATAATGTCTAATTAAACCATGAAAAAGACAGAATGATGAAGAAGCCAAGGAGAGATGAAGGAAAAGCAAGGCTTTTCTGCAGAATCCTCTGTTCAGGTCCTGCTACTTTTGATATTTTTTCTCTGGAGAAAAATTCTACCAAAAACCCCATCAAACAAAACCAACCAAAACTAGTGTCACTAGTGAGCATGCTCTTCGCTAAGGATAATAGTCCTAGATTTGTAGGGAAGCAAGATTAAATACAGTGTGTGCTTAATTCTTCTTTTCTCATTAGAGGAGAGAAACACCTTTACCAGTACATTTTTTCTCCAAGCTAATGTTGGGTAGGAATTCCTTTCAAATAAATGTGATTTGATATTTAATTTGATTACTAATACAATTGTGATGTACTTACTTGGTGTGTTCAGGGAAAAGTCCACATTAAGTCACTGAAAGTCAAGAATTTTAGAGGCATGCCATGCTATGGCCCCGAATAGCAACGTTTAGGCACAATGATATTAAATTTAAAAAATAAAAATCAACATTTGTTGAAGCAAGATTTTCCTACCATTCAGTTCATGACAGTCCAGCTTGGAAAATAGACACTAAAATAAGTGAGAAGGGATTCTTTCATGATGGATCCTATGTGCAATTTACATTACACACTTCATATTCTGTGATTTTCAAATGTCTTTCCCAACATTAGTCTTTGAATTCTTTAAAAAGTCTGTCATAACAATTTGTAGGGTGCATAACAGAAAACTTGTTCTATGTATACCATTCATAGCAGAGCAAGAGAAACCCATTTCCTAATAATCCATCAATACAAGAAGATGTCAAAGGATTTACAACAGTTTGATAAGAAAGGAGGCATGCTCACTTTAAACTAATTTATATACAATTTTGTTATGATACGTTGAGGGACCATAAAAAGACTGTATTTTCTTATGATGAGAAGGAAGGATTTCTCATTCATCTCAGTGATGAAACTGGCATCACTTCAGATACTCAGGCATTAAATCCACTTTTCCCATGACAATATAAGAATTCACTGAGCAACAAGCACCTTCCTTTTTTAAATAGAGAAGGAACAGATCTCTACTGTATAGTAGGACTTGAAATGTAGCAGAATTTACTGTGAGATGTTTCGAAGCAAAAAACCAGTATTAATAAAACACTTCTGCACGTTTACTTTACACATAAAATTAAGTCCATCATTTCTAAATCCCCCTTGTAACTTCCCTTCATTGTATTCTCTGCATACTGAAAAATTAAGTTGTAATTGAATACTTGGTATTCTTCAAGTGTATCTTAGTGCACATAAGTTTAAGCATACATGCTGCATGCTGAAAATTCTCAGTCAAGACTTTCTGGCTAACTTTTCCAACTTTCCTCTTACAATATATCCTAAAATAAGGAACATTTCAGATTTATTCCCAACCGCTTATTCTAGACAGCCAGGCTATTTTAAATCTCAGTAAGAAGTATCAGAATTTTTGTTTCTAAACATTTTGCATTTTTAAATTTAATCTAAGGGAACACTCCAGAATCATCAGCTGTTGGACTACAGGCAACTTTGTAAACAGAATATAAAACCAGAAACTCAGAACAGTCAGAAATATATTACACTTGCACCATCACCCAGTCATCAGCCACTATCCCACAGTAAGGCAGCAACAGATGAATCAAGAATATTGTATGCAAGAATATAAAGAATTCTCTGCAATATGTATTAGTTGGTCCAGCTACCTTCTCCTGCACTACTTTCTTAGCACTGCTAATCCTGCTATTCCTTTTGTTCCTTTTTCTTCAGCCCCCCACTTCCTCCTTCAATAAAACTCATCACAAATGTTCCTTCCACTTATTAATTTCATCTTGCCATTCTCCTCCACAAACAAACCCATACTAAACAAATCTGCATTCTAGTCATCAGATAATTTACTTCAAGGTTTTACTAGTTTTCTTCACAAGTGTTCATCTATAATGTAGTGCTTGAGAAACGGAATACTGTTTTAGAAGCTTGTGCGGTGGAAATCTCAATCATGTTTTGAAACCTATGATCCTACAGAAATATCAGCATTTAATAAAAATTAACCGATAATAAAAAACATCAAAATTTGAATTATAATCAGATCATTAAAGAACCCCTGTATGCCACCAGGTGCTTTAGTTAAGAGGCTCTTCAATCAAGGAAGCACAATCTTTATTTTGCCATAGCTGCCTATAAATCCAAAAGGGAGATGTAAACATACATACACTAGACTAAACAATGGCTAAATAGCAGCCACTATTCACTCTCCCACTCATACTTACCATGCAAGTCTGTGGGAAAAACTTATGATTGAAGCTAAGGAACTCAAGTAAAGTTTTCTGAAAATAACCCAGAGCTGACAAGTCAGTAGGAGGGCCTGGATGGTTTCAAGACACAGTTTTTAACCAAGACTTAGACTTTCAACTGTAGGGTTTTTTTGTGTGCATGTGTGCACCTCTTTATTTTTTTAACAAAGATTTACACCCTATCCTTGGCTAAATTCCTTATAAATTAATCAAATTAATTACTGAGTGGATAAGCAAGATACTGCACAAGACAGAATGAACTGTCAGCCAGCCAGTATGGTCTATGCTCTTTTAAACAAATACCTCAGTGCTGGTTTTAACAGGTCTATAGGACACAAACACATTAGAAAAGTTCTAAAAATACTCCCAGAACACTGGATGCATGCACATTTTGAGATTTTGGCTATTTAGATTAAATCTAAGATTATCAACTGCTGAAAATGACATTTCTGCCAGTTTTGATCTTTGTTTTGATACAATGTTTCTTACACCCAGACAGATACTAAATTTGATACCTAAGTTCTATGTAAGCATGGATGCAATTTCATGTAAATAGTTGAGATTCCTCTGAGAAATAATACTCATATAAGTAAATAAAAAAGGTAAATCTCACTTGTGTAGTATTAAGAGCACCCAATCAGCAAACATTGAAAAGGTCTGTGAAATCTCCAGAAATTATAATATTTACCTGGGTGCACAGATGTATAGCTAATTTGATGACATTTTTGTCTCCCTAAAAGTTGAATAGGGCTATAACAAATGAAGTATTAATACAGACTTACAGAGTAACAGTAGTAATACAGAGTAGCAGAGAAAAGTAAGCTGGGTGAAATCTATTGTCACTCAGTTTTACAAACTGTTTAAATTTCACTAACTTCTGTATTTTCTAAATACAGGTAAATATGATGTATGCGCGCCTTTGTGTACTTCAGTAGAACTGGCACCGTGTTTGGCATTCAAAATCCTACCCATGGAGAAGCATGGATCATATTCTATTAACAGTCATATACTTTAAGTTATGTGCTATGTCTGTCATATTCTGCAAAATATAAAACTATCCCAGATGTGTGCTAAGAACTAGTTCCAAAGTGAAAGAAAACTTTTTAATTAAGGAAACATTGACTTTTATGGTTGCAAATCAGAAGAGCATTTTACTAAATGCTCAGCCTGTAGATTATGCTTCTTTAATTCACAAATTGACTGCACCAGGTCACCTTTAAGTAATGGAAATCTCTGTTTAAACATTTTTTTGGCAATGGGCACAAAGCATTAGATCTCATTTCCAAGACTTACCAGCTGGGTTTTGTCATTAACATTTATTAACAATCTAAGATACGGCTTTCAGCGTCTAATCCTCACAACACAAATGTTTTGTATAGTTCTCTAGAGAGCTTTGGTGTGACAAATTACTGGCACAGATTACAGCCCTGTAGCTATTCACCAGAGGCAATGCAAAATTAACATGGTACTAATCCAATTCAAACAAGAAATTGGTCAGACTATGCACAATTGCACAAATCATCTGAACTAAAGGAAATCTAGAATTCCTTAAGCTACAGTTTCCAATTTTATATTTAAAACACAGTAAATTTTTTTGATCAGATTTGCTTCAACTTTTATCTGGCTCTTTAAAGTCAATTAAAGCCTTTATCAATAGACAAAGTATAGATGAAGCACAGGAGTATAAAAACCACAAGAAACTACTTTGAAAGGGTTTGCTCTGTTGTAGAAGTTTTAGGGTAGCATAATACACTGTACATGCCAACTTATTTCATGGTTCAGACTTTCATCAAGAGGCTCAGTAGAAACCATCAGCAGATATTAATAAAATCAGATCATCAGGCCTATGGTGATGACATTTGTTACAAGAACCTGATAGTGATATACATTAGTGTTAGTGTGGTAAGTGACAATCTTTGCTTTTATTCTACAAGAATTTTAAAACATGGCAAGAAAAAATAGGCTGGATATTTCGTGACTGCTGAAGAAATCTTAATCAGCGGGCTAAGATTTGTATTCTTACCCATATGACCTTCTCAAGCATAGATGTTTCACAAATTGGAGATGACCCCTTTTATCACTTGGCAAAAAAGGTACAATTTGAAAACTGCAAACGAAGGTTAGTTTTAACTTACTAATAACGACTATGGTGTGCATTGACTCTCTTCAAACAAATACAGATTAAAGAAGCACTATAAGTTAGAAGAGCATGGGTTTAACTCCTTAGTCTCCAAAATCTGAATATTCTACCACTAGAAATTAAGTAGGTACCATAATCTTTAAGAAAACTCAACACTGTTCCTCAAGCTGGAAGTAAGTGTGAATACAGGCAACAAAAACCTTTCACTAAACTTGAATTCTTTGTGTTCACGTCAAGGTTTGTTCATGAATCATTTGGGATTAATGATTTACTAATTTGTTTGTCGGGCCAATGGAAATGCCATTCTTAAGCACATTGTTTAGCTAATGTTTACTGGAATTCATGAAAGACAGGTGATGACAAAATAACATGTAATACAGATTCAACAAACACGAAGCTACTACTACTTTAAGTTTAAACAGAGAAATTTCAAGTAGAAAGTATATAACTGTTGCTATATAGATGCCCACAGGCACACAAGAGCTCGGTTAAAATCTAGCAGTAAAATAGCCTGTCACATTAGTATGAGGTCAAAATTTCTGAAAACAGAGAGAAATTTCACTTCCAGTTTAAGTTAAGTTTTCTTTGTTTTACAGCATTCATCAAAACTTAAACCCTTATTTCTAAAACTGAAGATCTGTTTCTCACCTTTACCCTTCAATATACAATTAAAATACAAAACAGTTATTCGTGCTGTTACTGACCGAGACGGTTGGGATTGTGGCAAAATATTTTAGTGGAAGTGCTGATGCAAAATTATTTGGAATTAAATTAAACCTTTTATTTTTTAAAATCAGATCTGCTTTTAACTATTTCAGCCTTCTTTGCAGGTCTAAGCCTTGGCTTTTCCTGAGTTTAAAGTTAAACACAAGCCAGTTTTGCTATTCTCATTTTTGTTAAAAGCATAGCTGAGAGCTTTACTTGGCAAAAACAAACACTAATAACATGAAAACAGTAATTAACGGTAATCCTAGTAGCTTCCAACATGACAATAACTTTGTCTCATATGACCAAAGAAAACCTGCATACCTGTTTTAACCTTGCAAGTTCTTTCAAAGCCCTTGTCCATTGCTGTTTGTAGTGGAGCTTTGACTTGGTAGCTGACTCTAACTTTCTTTCAAGTTCAACCTAAAAGCAATTAAAATCATATCAGCTGAAGAAATAACAGCAGTAACAATCACTGAAATATGTATATATACAAAGGGTCTGGTTTAAGAAAAGTGTTTATCTAGCATAATATACAACATCATCTAAAGCTGTTACACAATATAACATAAATATTATGGCACAAGAACATTTTCTTGTTTAAAATATAACCTTATTTTTATTGGGCGGCCGTCTACACAAAAAGAAAAGATTAGTTATTAACACTAAATCTGCTGATGTAACCTTTAAATTTAAGACTGTCAAATCAGCCATCCCCTCATCCCTTTTTTATTCAAAGTAAGGTTATAAACATTAATTTAACAAAAATGCTGATGGATAAATCTCTCTTAAAAAGGTACAGAGATTTTTTAGTTTGCTGATGACAGATATGTCCTACATTCTTTTCTCTGAAATACCCATCTGCTCAAACCATTCTTTAAAATCTCTGTATCTAGTGTGAACTTTTGATTTTACTAACTAAATAAATCTTTAAAAGATTTTACCACTAAAAATTCATTACCTGTGCAAAAAAATTTTGTATTAAAAGACAAATGAAAATATTTATTAAGTACACAAAACACAATAAAAATTAGGTATTTTTAACATCTCCAAGGAAGTGGATTTTTTTTGAATCTGACAAAAATTTTCATTTTATTTGTGAGGATCTTAAAAGCAATGATTCATTTAACTAATCTAACAAAAATAGGAAATCTAAAAATATTTAATGCACAACCTAAAAAGTCTGTAGAAACAAAAATATTTTGCATCAGTTGCTTGCGTAATTAGAAGTTATTAAAGCATACAGTAACATACAGACTGGGCATAGCACTAAGTATAATTTGTGCAAAAAGCCTGGCCTAAGTTTTTTCAGCTTATTTCACCAATTTTACTCAAAGCTCACAATAATTCTGAGCATTAAATGCCCATATCTGTGGTTTTAATTAAATTCTCTACTGTGGCAACATATGGCTTTTAAGAAAATCAACTTATGACAGCGATTCCATTTTACTGATAAGTAACACAATCTTTTTGCAGAAATACTTAATTGCAAAAATGCACATAATGGAAAACCAGTTTAAATTAATCCTCAAGAAAATCATGATCTTTCTTTAGTTTTTAAGCAGAATGTTCAGAGACCCCAATATAAATCATGATTTAAATACATAGGTTAGACTTTTTCCTGTTTAGCCTCTAACATTACTGCTTCCTATATAGAAATAAGGCCACTGTTGACCTTATTTGTGTCTGAATATTTAAACTCCAAAGAAATTACTGGACAAAGTAAACCAAAATGGACAAATTAACCACTTCATCACACAGTATTAGTCTACATCCCCTTTATCAGTGAACACACCATTGCGACAATTTTTAAGTACTAGAAAAATCCAATATACCTTTTCTAAAGTAAGAAGATTTATTTCTGATTGTAGCTGGATTTCTGGTTTGCTACTTTGCTGTTCTTTGTATTGCTGGAACTCCTTCTCCAAAGTCTTACACTTATTTTCTGCTTCATAAAACTACATTAAAGAAACCAAAATGCAAGTTAGCAGAAAAGCCCATTCACAGACAAAGAATTTAAGTTACTTCTTAGTTCCTGGAACAAACATTTTACTGTCAATTATCTGATATAAAACAGACACTGAAAGTTACACGTTCATAATTAATGATTTCTTGATGATGGCACACAGCACTGTTTTACTAGGAAGAGTTTTAAAGAGGATCTTTGCTCAATACTGGAAAGAAAGAAACAAGTCTGTCCTCATAAACATAAGATCAAGATTTATGCACGTTTTTGTTCACATTTCTAAAACAACTCGCAGAAGAAATACAGAAAGCATAATACTAAGATTTACATGTCTTTTAAAGAAAGCCAGCATTATCTACTATATGAAGTTTTATTACTTACTCAATTTCACAGCATAACTTTTTTAGAAATGTCTGCAAAAGGAAACGACTAATATGTGGTACAGCCAAATGATTTAGAAGAAATGCTGAAGCAGAAAGGCTTCAGTGACTAATGACTTAATGCTGAGTACCTCTGCCCTCACAGTGTACTTCCACAGTTTCAAGAAGATTTTTATAAAGAGAGTGCTTTGCTTTTTACACAAAATGGGTAATTTGAAAAATGATGAAATACACAATTACTTGCTACAGAGAAAGTAAAGAAGTCAAATGTTTAAGAGCATTTTTTCATAATACATTAAAGATACTAATAACTTTTTGTAATGTTCTCTTATTCTGTTAAATATTATTTAGCCTTAATACACCTGATGGAACTGAAGTATTCCTTACCAGAATATGATCCTACATGCTGATCTTGTATTTATGTCTAACTAGATAATGCAAGTATTTCCATGAATTGTATCCAACAGTTTAAATACTGGGTGAAAATGCTTTAGAGAACTCATTTCTGTTTCAAAGCCAACAATTTCTACTAGTACAACCATATTTTAATTCTTTGGATCTTCTAACTGGGTCACTTCCGTTTTTCTCCTAAATTTCTGCTTTTTGCATTTGTAATTGTTACAGAATGGATGTAAGAAAACAAAGATGTTTCCCAGGGAGCCATATAAAACCAGAGTTCACTGCCATTGTTTTTCTCAGAGAACTACAATAAACTATTGAACTTGAACAAAAGATACTGCTGTTTAACTCCTTTCATTTTTACCTATTTATTTTTAAAGCAGACATAGACATGATGCCAAAGACAGTAACTAATTTCTTTTGCTATTAGAAATATCAGTTCTCCCTAGAACTTCTAGAACAATGTTTAACTTTCTTGCTTGGTTCTGGAAACACTTTCAAAAATTGAATTTCTCAAGAGACCTCAGAAATGTGAACATGAGGAAACTATAAAAATCCCACAAACAAAGCACAACTTCCTTATTCAGAAAGTAAGGGTGATGTTCTTTAAGGTGGATACTTCAAGGACCTTCTCTTGTACAGAGCGGGGCTTACCTCAAAACAAGCTGAATTCTAGAGTTCTCTAAATGTCTAAGTGTGGAAATTGTGTATTGACAAATACCTTCAAAAGGTATGAAATAAAATCACTTATGGCAGAACATTATGTGTCAAAAAACCAAAAGCAGCAACACAAAAAAAGCCACAGAAACCAAAAACTCCACATCCAAAAAGGTCTGAAAAAAAGACTCATCTGGTAACAACAGAAACTTTGTTTGTGTACATTACAAAAAGCAGGGTCTTAGAGTGAAATTCCAAAGTAAGCAAACAAAACCCCACCCCCAACAAAGCAAAAGAAAAAAGGCTGTCTCACGCACAATATGTGGTAACAACCACCAGATATTGAAGCATAGCAGGAACAGCACAGAAGAAGACAGCCAGGATGCTCTGGAAAAAACGGCCTTCATATAAAACAAGAGAAAACACAGTGGAGATTGCATTTGGAAGAGACAGTATGACAGCCACCTATGCAGTCAGGAACAGCATGGTGCACAGGCACCAAAGGATTCTTCATTGTTATTAAGAAACATGCTTCAAATGAACTAAAAGAAGTTTTTAAATATAAAAGATATAATTAAATTTTAGACTTCCTTGCAATAGGATGTTGCAACACTAAATACTTTTTAAAAGGAATCATATGAGATCATGAAGAAAATTTTCTTTGATGGCTAGTAAGCATGAAACTGATTCTGGCAAAGAGTACATATAAACCTTGATGGTATTGCTGCACATAGCAAAATTGCATTTTTTGCAATTGCAAAATTGCAATTTTTTCTTATTTTCTCATCCTCTAAATCCAGCCACTGCTGCACCATAATACTGAGCTAAATGATCTTTGGTCTGACAACTGCATGTCTCTTCCGAATAGGAAAAATAAAATGATTGTGATGTTTTATTTAGAAAAGGTCTGCTGAAGCTAAAAATGGCCAGTGGGAGCCGAAAGAATGAATTTGAAATAAGAATACTAGCTGATGGCATTCGGCCATTAGAGCAAGAGGAACTACTGGCTGTCTTGTCTGCACTGGTAACTGCCAACAACACATAAAATGCAAAAGTGATCCACTTAATCCACTTATCACTTTTAAGAGGACTGCATTCTTAAGTTTGAAACTGTTCATCTCGATTCAGTGACTGCTTGAGTAGAACAGTCAAAATGACTATCTTCGAGGCTAGCAACATTTTTGTATTAGCTACATTTTTAAGAAGTTCACTGTACTGAGGTTAACATACGCTAACAAGAAAATAAGTATGTTCATATTAGTGTTTAACACAGAACTAAAAAACACATGAAAATAACAACTCTTCCTAAATACAAAAATATGGCTTTGGCTGACATAGTTCTTCAAACAGTGAAAGCTAATATGGGATTATCACTATCACTTACTAGACATGAAAAACACCAAAGCAAGTAATTAATCTACACAAAGTACTTTTCAGAACACTTAGGCATTAGTAACATTTAATCTATGTAATAACAAATTAAGTGTCTAATGTTGTAACAGCTAAAAAAAATACAAATACTTTTACAGTTTACAGTAAGGAAAAATATCTCAACTATCCTTGTTGTTAGTGCCAAAGTTATCTTACAGGACAACAGAACACAGTCTAAATTTTCTATTTATAAAGTACTACTCTCAGAATAGAAGACTGCAATAACAAGAGAATTTCCCCCTCTGTCCCAACAAGGGTACAAGAAATACTCTTCTGCAATAGAAGAATAAAACTAACTGCACAGTCAAACTACTTAGAAGTTAATTGCCAATAATTTAAGTTACTGAAATTTAAAGCACTGTTCGGGTTCTTCAAGTAACGTATGCTTTTAAATGAAACTTGATTTTCAATGTTGAAAAAATAATTACAAGCACTGCGCTGCAAACTGGCCATACAACTGAGCAAGACAGACGCGGATGGATCTCAGCACATAGCTCCCCAATTTAAATGAAATGTTGGTTACAAAGTTGCCAGAATAGAATTGCTCCTAACCACTGCTTAACTTGGTACACATAGAAAAATGGCCACTTTTATTAGAAAACAGAAGTGTGCTTACCTGCTGATGTAAGCGAAGTTTGTCTTCTTCCAGTTGTTTGATTTTTGACTTTTCTAGCTCTAGCTGGTGTGCACATTCCTCCCTGGCTCGACGCACAGAATCCTGAAGCACCTGCAGATTTCGTTCATGCTCTGCTTGCAGGTCCTTCTTTACTCTCTGAAGCTTAAAAAGAGAGACATATCCATATTCATCCACAGGAGTGAGAGCTTCACTTGAAAAGTCTCTTACAACTGTTACTGCTATTCATGATAGAAAAATTGTCATTAATTTCTGAAATTAAACAATAAAATTCCCATTGTCCAAATGTTCACTATATACATTTTTACTGAATTTCAGTTTACCTAACAATCTGCCAATTATTATATTTGAGCTACAAATAAAACCTTGCTTGACTACCGTAAAAAACAGAGCTCTCTAGAGCTCTTCTGTACATTCCACATGATTGTGCAGGGCAGGTTCTACCTTCCTCCTACAAAGTGAAAAGCTAACTACTTCAATTCACTGCAGAGACTGTTAAAGTCACAGCCAAAATGTCTTTAAGCAAATGTCTTTGAGTCAGACAGCACTGCTCAAATTGATCATATTGACATAATTTCTCATCAAGCTAAACAGAAGAACAATCCTTGATATGCTTCAACTTTCTAGCAAGATGCTACTGTCTAGGATAACTACTAACAAAATAGAAACTTCTCCAATGGCCCATTTCTCAAACTGTGCAATTGCTAACTGAACACTACATTATTTTGACCAGATGTTTTTTGAATCCACTGATTTTTATCATCTCTAGCTGTCAGGTCAGAATCTCACTAAACTTCGAGAAAATTTTTAGAGAAATATACATGAGATTCAAAATTACTACTTCTATTCAGACTGAAATGCACTTGGCCAAACCTGAGCACCAGATACTTCTTGCACAAATGCTGAAGCCAAAACATTATTTACAGCACAAACTGCATCCTGAGGTACAGATAGTCTGGATACTGAACAGGACACAGGCTCAGCCAGACAATTTCTGTGTTCAAAGTTCTCAATTTTGCTACTAGCACAGAAGGGATTAGTAAGCTAGAAAAATTATTCTGAGTTACAAGGAGGAAAGAGAAAGTTTGTTGGACAGCTAAAACACCGCAGTGTTTTACATATATCATTCTGAGTTTGTTTTGAAATACAAGGGTAGGCAGTTTACTTTCTCTTTTCATATGTCACACCCCACTTTCTCAGCTTGGGGATGTTCAGTACAGTGGTAGTTACTGGCTTCTCCTGCATCTTCTTTGACCCTGTCACTATTAAAAAAAAAAAAACAAAAAAAAAAAGACGTAGGAATGGTGAAAATGTTGGATAACAAAACCTGAAGTTTCTCCTTGTCACCTTCTCCTATTTCAACAATTAATCTAGCAACTACTTTTTGAAGTGAGGCATTATTGTGTATGCATACAACACTTACCTCACAGTGCTAAACCTAAAATTGAGACATGCTAATATTACATAAATGTCTGCACTGACATTGTTTCTGTCAAGAATAGAAGGTTTACAGTCATGTAATTCTAGCAACCCATTTAAAAGTTCACTGAATTTCTATTTCAGTAAAAAAATGTAGTTGTAACAAAACTTGGCTTAATTACTAGTATTCCTCTACATATCACTATGAATCTGGCTATATGTTATACACAGAGCACAGCTGTCACTATATGAAAACTCAAACTTGACAGAAGTAGCTAATGCAATTACATTGTTTAATATGAACAGTTTTTACCTCTGATTCAGCACTAAAAAGCTGTCGCTCTCGCTTATCCAGATCTCTCAGGGTTTTCTGTAGTTGTTCTTCCAAAACATTATATTCTGCTACCTAAACAAAGGAAGGGAAAAAAGTATAAAATACTGATAATTTTTATTTAGAAATTTCCATATAAAACAAATCTCCAGCTCTTAATTAAGAGCTTGCAATGGAGAATCCTAACTCAGTACAGGCTAATAATCATACACAGCCAGGCCGTAGAAGGGCTTCTCAGCCAGGCAAGTAAGATGCAAATAAAGAGCTCCCATACTGAGCAAGCTAACCTAAGGAAATTTCTAACAAATATTCTATGACTAAAGGCTACTTTTAATTCTTTTGCACTGTTGCAGACCAGATGTATGCATATCAGTAGGTGCAAAGGCCAACTACAGACCCTTTGTTACATGTTACCAAATGCCTCATTAAATTTACAATAATTTAGACTTTCTGCAAGCATAAGGAATTTCCATACCTTTTTCTTCACTAATGCCTCTCTTTCTCTCTCTCTTTTCTTCCATTCCTCAGCAAGTGCCTGCATATGGACCATTTCCTTTTTTTTAAGCTTTTAAAGGAAAAAAAGAGAAACAAAACCCCCAAACCAGATCAAAATTGTTGGAAGTGCACCTTTAGAGTAGTAGCAGACCTAAGTCTTGAAACAAGAGTTTTGTATGATGACTTGTACAGCTCAAGATATGATTCTGATACTGAAAGATTTCTTACACTGAAGTACAAAATGTAAAATAAAGGCACGTTTGAGAAAAATATCCAAAGAGGTACTACAATTTCACTGCCTTTTAAAAAGAAGCATGCAAACAAAAACACCTCTAATGACTTAGAGAGTAGACAGCATTGGTTTTAGAGATGTGACTAAAGGAATACAGAATTAGTATTTAACATCAATAGTTTAAATCTTGAATCTATTGTACTTTATAAAGAGTAATAAGACATTGTGAAGATGGTATTCTGCAGTTCAAACCTAGCACCTTCTTCCTTAAGAGCATGGAGTTTGTGGATGGAGTAGTTTACATCTGAAGTTTTAACACTCTATATGAGTAAAATTTAGTTCTTACTACAAACGATAAAGTAAAATACAATTGATGTTATTCTCTGTACCAATTCTGCTAAACCTTCTCTGGCAATCATGTAATTTAGGTAATTAAAAGGAAACAGTAAAAACCTGATTTTCAAAAATGTCCTCTTGCATTTCCTTCCACATTTCTAACTCCAATGCTGCTTTGTATTCCAGAGTTTCTCGAGGTCCTGCATGGTCTCCTGGGGTGCGGCGAGGCTGAGTGTGAGGGACATGCCATTGTTGACAAGCACCTATATCCTAATATAATTAGAAGGCATTTTTCATCGGAACCTCAACTTTTTAAAGACATGATCAAAGGAAAAAGAAAGGATTTATATAAAATTTACTTGAGAAGAATCTGACACCATAACTTCTTGCACTTGGACAAGTCCGTAGTCTTCCAAGGTGATGGCATATGAAAGTTCTGCTATTCTGCTGCCTGACCTATAAACAGCATTAGAATGTTACTTTAATTAAAACTGTCTAAAGATACAGAAAGATAATTGTAAGACAACACACAAAACAGCGAAGTTGAAGTCATTCTGTGCAAGCTCAGAATCTCTAAATAGTTGCCTATGTCAGAGCCCAAACAAGCTTTCTTACATATATTGTTGTTAGGGCCTGGTTTGTGAATCTATGGCAAGCTTTCTGACTTAAACAGATAACTTGTCATTGGAAACCTACTTAATTAACAGATTGCTATAATCAACACATCCCTGCAACAAGGGAATAATCCAAAATTGTACCTACAGTCTTAAATCTTTCTAATGATATAACTTCATATACAGACATTGCTGCTGACTTGAACTTAAGATACTCATTAAATTTCCTTAGCTTTCCTTATTTAGACTTTAACAGTAACCTTCTAGCTATCCACAATGTAAGTAGCTTAGCATATAATTTGTCCTTTGATTACTAAAAACATATTTCCAGACGCTTCAGCACAGGGAACTGGAAACTTTATACCACTTAAATTTCTACCTGCCCTTGTACAGTGAAACAATGCCTAGATACCAGATATTCTAATAAATTAATTTGAAAGTAGTTGTGGTTTCTGCTTAAGAACAGTTTGTTTCCAACTGCCTCATCTCTAATCACAGTCAAAATATAGCAAACAAACTCAGTCTTTTGCACAGAAAGGTATTAACATAAGGAATACACAGAAGTCCTGTAACTTTAAATTATCAAAAGTTTCATGTGAAAGTACACTGCAGCGTAGACCTTATTCAGAAGAAAGCCTCTCATTTCAGTGATAACCAATCAGTAAGGCAAATTACACAATCACTTGTCACCTGGAAGCTGCAGAACGTATCAAGCAACAAGATGCTGAAGGAATTAACCATGGCTAAAGTTTTCACAGAAATTGACTTTCAGCAAGTATAGATAGACAACACTAAAATGGTTTTTACAAGGGTGTAGCCTTCTACAGTTATTCACAAAGGAAAAAAAACAATACATGTTTGTACTTCACTTAAGTTAAAATAAATTGCCACATTGAATTCTTTCCATCAGCCACTAACAAAAAAGAAAACAAGATCCGTATTAGTGGACCTCAGAAATCTGAGTAATTGATTCAACAAGTCTGTTGAACATACCAGTGTAAAAAGAAGGTTACACCAACAAGAGCAAGGATAAGAAGGGGTCAGCACAGCAAAACACAGACCTGATTACATTTTGAGAATGCCATCTAGTGGTTATGTTTTGTGCAAAACAAGGTTTCAGTTAAAGAACTGTAAAAGTATGAACCTTAACATATAGTGAGACCTCAAAGCAACTCTTCACAGAATCAGGTCATGCTGGCTTTCTCAGTGAAGTATACACAAAGCCAGAGGTAAATTTTCTATTAAGTTGGGAGGAAGGGCGGACATCCATCACTAACATGAAATTTCCTGTGAGTTAAATACAACAAGCTTTTTTAAAAATCTGTTGCATTAGCAGTTTAAAACTGACCTCAGTCTTAATAGCAACTGTGCTTATTTTTAAGTGCATAATCAAGTTCCATCATCACACAGAAAAGATTAGGGTCTAGACACTGATTGGAACACTAATCACCTTCAACAAGGACACAGGACAGAAGTAACTACAACTTTTTTTTTTAATATATACACACATATATAATATACATATACATATGTATAAAACCCCATCACTATGTAAATGAACATCTGTCTTTGGACAGAATATTAGCTAATACTGCTCTGAGGTACATAAGCTGAAACCCCTGCTACTCTCCTGAAAACAGGAGATGTCTCTATTCTTTGGGTGTATCTGTCCTCCTAATTTTCACTGAAGTCAGTTGTATCTGACTTCATACCATGGACAAACAATGTTAACTATTTTCTGGAATATCAATGCTTTCTATAATTGAAAAACTGACTTAAGAAAGTGCCTGAATAACATTTTTTTTTCAATTAATAACTTCTTAATCTGTCTGTGAAGTTTAAAGGTTTATTACAATGACTTTGGTAGTAGTGTGGACATTGCCCAACATGAAGTGGCAATTTAGCTTTTCATCTCTTAGATGCCTATTCCTCCCTCTGCATACTGCAGTACTCCACAGCCTGTTTACCTGTTCAAAAAGCTGAGCAGGAACAGCTTGCTGTTTTTCAGAGAAATACTAAACAAACAACTCTAGAAAACTTGCCACTGAGGTAAGTATTTTTTAAATAGTTTTACCCTTGTGCTGCTGTGAAACTGACTGTTTCATTACAAGTCTGACGCCAGCATTGTTCACCATTCCCACCCAAGAAGCGGGTTTTTTCAGAAGCCAAAACATTTGAAAGCTGAAGCCTTGCCACTCCTAGAAGTAAGTCTTTGGTTGTTTTATCTTTATGCCACAATTCAACCAGCAGAGGCAATCTGAAACAAAGATGTGATCTTAGTGTCAGGCATCAAAATGAAAGAGGAACCATTCTTATTCCGAGGAAACTCACGTTATAAAAGTAACTTCTTAAATCAGTGATGGTTACAAACGTCAAACAGTGAGATTGTTTTACTGCCTTTCACTTACAGGAATATGACTGACTGACTTGGTACCTTCTCAATCACTTGGTTCAGTCAGATTATCATTCCTTTCTTCAATTACTAGGAACTAAAAACGTTACAGTGAAAGCTACTGACAGAATAATGCTAACACAACTTGATCATCTTAATTTATAAATACTTGCAAATGAATTTTTGCCATTGTCACCCAAAGTACATCTCCCTCCTACACCCCCGCTTTCAAAATAACACTATTTTAATGATTTTTTTTTACATCATTATCTTTTATTGAAAGCTGGTGGAACTACTGGGAGAACTGTTTTACAGCCCTCAACACTGAGCTGCTTTCCAAATACCTGCTGTATTTTCAAAGATATCATAGAGTCATTGCATATTAAAAAGAAAAAAAATTACATATTTCAAGAAGTACTTTGTCAAAAATGATATTATCAAACTTTACTTTTAAAATTTACAGAAATTGCACATTTTTGTAAGCAACAATACCTAATTATGCAAGAGATAAAATCAAGGACTGTAGAATTCCTGACTTTAAATGTAATTAATAGAGAAACTGGAAGAATAGGCTGTTAATTATTTATTGGCATTAGCCCTTAAATTATTTACTAAATTCTAGAACTAATAATCTTAATATGACTGCATTTACAACAAAATCTAGAAAAGCACAATTAAGATAAAAAATTGCAAATTACTACCTGAAGAATGTATCTTGAAGCTGATGAGGCATAGTTGCAAAGTCAAATGCACAATATGACTTTGGAAGAAAGACTTCCATGTTTTTTCTAACTTCTACAGGTGGACTTGTCATAATAGGTGCTGCACTGCCAAAAAATGGGTAGGAGTACCTAATAAAAACAGTAACAAAAATAATAATTCTATAAATAGATAACTTTTCTTATACCTTCTGCAACAGGAAAACCAGTTTAGACACCATTTACTAAATCACAACTTGTATCCAAGTTTTAGAAATTCATACTTGTACATAGAGCAATAGAACTTAGTTCTCACGTATCCATGTTTTCATTTACTTCAGGAATGATCCAGCTTCTTTATATCGGCTGTTGCTTTGACAAAACAAGTTTTAATAACCAGACAAATTCATATTTTACTAGAACTCTGCAATTTTTATATAACTGAGAAGACAAACAGAAAAATTTATATTCACATGTAGATTGTTACTTGAGAACATCTGCAACTATACTTACAGTTCAGACTAGACTAACATGCAATAACTAGGTGTACATATACACAGTGTCAGAACCATTAGAAAATTTCATTAGCTTTTCATTTCTACAGTGTAATTGACTAAATGGCAAGTCAAATAATTTTACCAATACGACTTAAAATGTGGCCTGAAACTACTCTACCAGCACATTTCAGTGTATGATAAACAGTAACAGAGAGGAGGCCACGAGCCTCTTAAACTTCATTTTGTTCAAATTGATGATGCCAGCTGTCAACTAAGTTCCTAAAAAAATAAAAGCTGCATCAAATGATGCCTCTATATAAAAAAATTGCATTCTTCCCCTTTTGTGGAGAGCTGTTGAAAGAGCTTGTTTAGACTGGAATAACAATGTTTCCAATCTACAGTGATTATGCAATTTTTTACCCAGGAATTTTTCTTAACATTTATGTATGTAGATGTTTCTCCTCTTCAGCTTCCAGCCATGTTCATCACTGACTATAAAAAGTCAAGTGCATGAAACAAAAAACCTATGTTTTGTTACTGTTCTGAAACAAATTAATTCTTGAAATATTACAGAACATTGTATGTTGCTTTCCACATACTATTTAGTAATGTAGCCTATATGGAAAGATATTAATGATGCATTCTATATCAGCTGTATTTTAAAATATTCCATTGCTACATCCTATCCACACCTTTTCAAGCTCGTTCAGACGAAATTTAAACCCCAAGAACTACCCCCACAACTAGACTTCCCAGTGACCAGTTACAACTGTATGAATCAAGCTCTAGCAGAAGAGAGGCAGAGCAAATGCAGAGGCATCTCCCCAGCCAGAAATCCTCAATACTTTCAGACTGAATCACCATTCAAAGATATATTTCATCACAAACACCAAAAGCACCCCGATGGAAATGGGAAGACAAATTGTAAAAACTATTATTAATCACTGACTTCAAATACACCAGCAATTACTACAACAAAAGCAGAATTTATTTTTTAAACCATCAAAATCATTCCTGAATCTACAAGTCTCTCAGAAATGCATTTAACTACACTGATTCTTCATTAAAACTAGAATGTGCTTGCTTTGGATCCATACACAAACCAGTGATCTGTCTCTTACTAAAATACTATATAAATAGCTCTGGAGAGGAAGAGGGGAGGAAGAGGGGAGGAAGAGAAAAATCACTTCACTTATCAGCTGAAAATATAGCCAGAAAGTAACATGAAAAGTAATTCTTCTCTTTATTTAAAGACTGATGTTACTGAAAATCATAAAATAATACATAAAAGGCATGAAGAAGTGGAGAAGCATAATGCCAGCAATCATTCAGATTATGAAGGCTTTGTATTTACCAAGAATAACAAAAATAAATTGTACCTTAACATGCAATTTATTGGAAAACCAGCTTCCAGACCACGTATACTTCTTAAGTCTATTGAAAAGCAAAAATGATGAGAGGCTGCTGGAATGACAATTTTCTGTGTTGACACAGGCTCAGGAGAACTGGACACACCCACAGGGCTGGGCTGAGATATTGCTACTGGACCACTATCAGCTGAAAACACAAAAGAGAATTCATGTTCATTTCTTAAACTTGTTCTGCCCAGAATAACAAAACATATCAAAGATTAGTGTCAGATTTTAAATGCAAGTAGATAGGTTTAGGCTTCCCTAAGAGATTTCTATTCCTTGTAAAATAAATGAATACTGTGAAAAATAACCACTCCTTCCATAAGTTACTGCCTCCAAGAAAAAACACTAAAAACCCAATATACTTTAAATCTTCTTATAGGATTGTAATATTTTTCCTTTCTTTATTAATCTCTGAAACTATGTAGGTTTAACTCACTGAGAAAAGTTTACACCAAGATCAAAGACATCAAATTCTTCAGAAAGATGCTGTAAGACTTCAGTTTACATTAATTGTTCATAGCCAACTTGAGGGCATGCATAGGAAAAAAATATTTTTAGCAATTCAGGGTTTTTTAAAATTAACTAACTTCTTCAGGGGAATTACAAAGATAGATTAACAGGTCAATTACAGTGCTCATGCAACGCAGCATCACCCTTGGCCCCAAGATGAGGTTTAGCTATTTGAAGCAAACTAAAATGTGCAAAGCACATCTGCTTCTGTCACAGAACCCACACACTGTGGCATCCATTTCATAATTTAGGAAGCAGAAGCAACTGCTCAACTGCATCCAGGCTTCTCACATCCTTACAGTGAGACCCAATACTGCCTTCAGAGAGTAAAACATCAAACTACAAGTTCCACAGACAGGTCACCAAAAGGTGTTCTTGAAAAATGTCCAAGACATTTTGTTTAAGTGTTTAAGGGCTATTTGGGCTACCAAGCCCCTACAACAAGAGCGAATGGAAGTGTCAGGTAAGAGCTCAACTGCCTTTTTTGAGTGCTACTTGTTCTCATACTTCCTTCATAATTATTTAAAAACATTTCCACTTTTGTAAGTTTTAAAGAAATACATCATTACTGGCATTGACTTTATACTTTCCCTCCTTTTCTGTTTCTTTTTTTTATTGCATTACCATTACAAAAAAGAAAAATGCTGCAATATTTCAATATCAGCTAGTTAACACAACATATGAATTAACTTTAAGTGATTCAGGCAAAATGTCAGTAGATTGCTTGGTGCAAAGAAGTGGCTGAGTGGAATTTTAAGGTCATCACAAAACAAAAAGCACATACAGCTTACTGTTGGTACTATAGTCAAATTTCATTTAATGTAGTACATTCAATAAATTTTGCCTTACTGGGATTTTGCAGATCTAACGGAGGTGATTTTGCTTTGCTCTGTGATTTCAAAGCTGGAAGCTCTTCAAAAGACTGTTTGTTAATCTCTTGAGAGGAGCCAGCCACCAGCCCTGAAAGACAAATGTGAAATGACATGTTTTACATCTTACCAAAACAGAATTATAAAATTACTACTACTATTAATAAAAAAAGCACAACCCTGGATTTCCTAACTAGAGATTCACACCAGCTGCAGGGTTCACAATACTTTCTTTTTACATTCCATATAAAGCACTTAGTCCTTGCTTAGAAAAGATCAGTTAGGATAAAAAGAAAATTTGGCTAAATTAGCAGACAAAGCCTGAGAGCCCATTCTAGGACACAGGATTTCCTCTACAGAACTGTGCATCTTTAGGACAAATCTCAAAAGACCAGCAATACAAATATCATTAGAAAAAAAAAATTCCAGTTTATTCATAAACCATCTCTTAAGAAAATTCATGTTCAGCAACGTTTAGCAAAACAACATTTTTTTGAGATTTATTCTGTTATGGTATTTCTTATCTCTGTTCCTCTTCCACTTTTCCACTACTCAGTTCTTAAATCAGAAACAAGTCTTCCTAGGACTTGGGCTACCAAGTCCAAACAAAAGGATCATGTAAAAACAAAATGACCCAGTTGCTTGGTTTTGTCCAGGAATCTCTACTATACGAACACTTGTCTTCATAAATCATTACCCACATAGTAAATCCCTTAGATAACTTAAAAATCCCGTATTAGCCCTGCTTTTCTATTGAATAAGTTAACATTAGACCACTTCATCTCATTGAGCAAGTGCATTGCACTAAACCACCTCATTCACAACTTCAGGAAATTCCAAAAACTTTCGTTAGAATTTTTCAAGCCGATGACCATCCACATCACTTGTAATCTACACACCCCCAAATCCCTCATCTGGCTCTTGCAAGTGTATTTAACAATGATCATGTTCAAATCATAACATTTACCCCCCTTCTGTTATTTGTTTTATGCAAATAATTCTGACTTGCTTGAAATTTATCACCAGAAACTAGTACTACTTCATGAATATACTAGAAAGGAGTAGTACATGATTCAAGACCACAGTTGGCAACAGGGCAAAAAATTGTATACCACATACCCTTGTTCCCTGGTTTTGTGCCTTTTTCAAACTTAAGACTTTCCACTTCACTTTCTGTTGCTACATCTTCTTTTGAAGAACACTTGTCAGCTTGAGATGGGACATTCTGGGATCTCTGCTGCTGGCTTTCTGCTTTTCCACTAACAGGAGAAAGAACTTTCTCCTGTGGCAGTTTGGGTTCAGTTGCAGCATTTAAGGGAATCAAAGGCTGAACGAAATTATAGTTTTCTTATTAGTCATGGCTCGCAGAATTGAAAAATTCTGTCTATGACATTTCATAATATGAGATTATTTTTCAGACATAGAAAAATGCTGACAGAAAGATTATTCATATAAAGCAATTCTTTCAGGGTTTGTTTTTTTTAAACATAAACCAGTCAAATATGATTAACAAACACTAATAATTTTTTAACGTGAAATTGTGCAACAACGTCTAAACCAACAATGAATGGGTAGGACATACCTGGGTAGTCAAACTCTCCCTTTGAAGAATTACAGATACCCCAACAGTAGGAGCCAGATCCAAAGGCAGTTGTGACAGTTTCTGTTTAGCTCTATTTGGTGGAAAAAGAACAAATGGTCCTTCTATTGCCACAGGGTGTTGGTCAATCTCCACACTTCCTTTCTTTAGTAGTCCAGACAGGGGAACTTCAGTGCTTCCAAGAGAGTGGTCCCCACAGCAAAGATGGATCTGCACACACACAAAGGTGCTAGAAAGTAACTGGTATGTGTGATTTGCACTGGAATTATCTGTGCACCCTCCACTCCAGGTAGCATGCATACAACAAGTTATCATCCCTAACCTAGTCCCCGCACACTGAGAATAAGAACAGCTGTGAAATGTCAGTTTTGAGCAGGTGGGATTTGCTCACTGACAGGGCAGCAGCAAATCACTGCCCTTCTAAGGACCTGTCACATAATTCCTTCTGTAGGATAAATTCAGTACTCTGTGGCTTCTAAACACAACACAGATTCAGTAACTGTGGTTTTAATTCCTGGCAAATATAATTATTAGAAAGCTTGACTGAACTGTTTTTTCCTTACACAGCTTAATATTTATACATACAAGGTAAAGATGGATCTTAAAAAAACCAAGACACACCAAGGTAATCTATTTTCCTCAAAGTGACTCTTTGAAACTTAAATACTAACCTGCTTTTTCCCAAATAAGAGTCACTTCAGATTTAGCAGATCAGAACACTAATTCCATCCGTAATATCTACTGCACTTAAGGAAAACTGTGCTGAAAGGTGTGAGCTGTCAGTATACATAACTAGGTGTATATATATACACGTACATACATACAAATACAGTGATTCAATACATCTATACACACACCCTAGTCTGGCAACTAGCACCTTTTACAACCAAAGTCTTCATTTTTGGAAAAATGTTAAAATTAATAATCAGAACACAGTGCTCTGATCCTGTATCTGAAGATTTAAGATGCTGAATGAGAAGTCAAAGAAAGAAAACTGCAAATCAAAATGTGGATCTGACTGCACAAGAACTTTAGTTCACGAAGTTGTTCTTTACACATGATGCAAACAAGCATAATTCTCCATATATGCACATATACATCATATATGCTGTATTAAACACACTGTTTTAAGACTGTAAAGTAAGAATAAACTCCAAACACACCTGTGCACATGTTGCTCCAGAAATATTTAAAGCTGAGGCAAAAAAAACCCTGAACAATACTAGATTTAAACAAAAGCATTCTTAAATCACCCTGCATAAAACCCCTAAAATGGAGTGTATAAACTTAAAGAAAAATAACTTTAAAAGGCTCCAGACTCACAAACTACTTTGTATAACTAATACTGTCTTATTTACCAGCTACATTATCAGAAACCCTACACCACCCTCACTCAACAAAGCAGACTCTTGTTTTGTAATTCGTCTGAGCCATGCACAGATTGTCATAAACATTCTAAGTACTACTTGATATTTAGAATCATAGATTGATTTTGTTTGGAAAAGACCTTTAAGACTGCTGAGTTCAGCTGTTAACCTAACACTGCTAACCCACCACTAAACCATGTCCCCCATTTAAAGGCAAGGCTAAAGATAAGCAATATCCTGTAACAGCCCAAAACTGTCTGTAGTGTACCTAGAAACAGCATTCGGCTACACAGCAGGGAAAAAACACAGACCTCCCTTATCATTCACAAAGAGTGCTGAGTACAGTGATTTTAGAACTTAGGTAAGAGTGACCTGAGCAGCTGGCATGGGATTACCATAGGTAGCACAAAGCAGGGCTCTGGGCTGCAGATGGTCTGATTGCAGCGCAGGCCCCAAAGCTCAGAGCTCTTGAGAGCAGCACATTAGCTCTTTGGGAAGATTGTATTTCAGAAACACCTTTTATCACATGTAAACCAGCTTGCTGTAATAGCAACTAATTAAAAAGACAGCACTCCACCTGAGCTAGGAAACTTGCTTCTATGGTTTCCCTCATACCAGCAAGAGAATCAACTTATATTTGAGCCAAAATACTGTAATACAACCTTAGCTTTGGAAACAGAAATGCTTCACAGATACAGCCTGAGACGCACTCTATTTCTTTAATTTTAATTATTTATTTTCATTCACATTTGAAATTACAGCTTACCTGCAATTTTGACTGTGCACAAAAATAAACTTGAAGAATTTCTACTGTACTACGTATTCGAACTGAAGCTCTTTCGGGCTCGAAGTCTGGATTAATTAAATCAGTAAAAGGTTCATTTGTGACATCATTTCCCAGTAATGAGTAGTAGAAAAAAAACTCAGGTTGTCGATCAGGGAGCTTCATAGTACTAGGAACTAACTGAAAGAGATGCAGAAGAGAATAATGTATCTCTTTCCTTCTGAAAGAGTAATTCTGAAGCACTAGTTTGGAAATTAGAGCTTAAAGTGACCAGCTGACCTAAATCCCAGCTTGCACTCCACATATAACTTATTACCCTGATACTCAAATTAAAAATGTTTTACTTTTTTTGAAGTAAAAAACCAAGCTTTAATTTACAAGTGTAACAAAAACTTGCAAAATATTCTTGATTACCTTTAAGACTCTTCAACACCAAGGGTTCTAACTGACATGTATTTAATAATATCAAGTACTGCACAAATACCCAGAAAGAAGCTATGCTTTCATAAACTCTTTCCAATATAAATAATATAGATTAGATACTGTTATATAATTTATATGATTGAATAAAAGACTGAAACAGACGAACAGCTACTTCATCCTGCAGGCAACTGTGAGTTCAACGCCTTAAAAGTCACGAGCCACCGCAGAATGATCACAATAAATTTTACTTCTCAAGGTCCTACAATTCTGACATGGAAAATTATTTTCCCTAAAAAAAAGAAAGATGACAAGACTGAAGAGAGTTTATCATACACCATGAGTTCTAGACCAATTAAAATCATGCTGTCAGTACAGCATAAACACAGCAGCTGAGGTCTAAAGCTGAAACAACCATTAGCATGGCACTTCATCCAAGCTAGTAAGCCCTTCCCTCAGGCAACATATAAATGCTGTCTTACATGCTTGAAAACTATTTCACCTCGTTTGAACCCCAGTGCATAGGTACCATGCTGAAGACTGGTATTATCCATACACAAACTTTTTACACTATCTTGTAGTAGAGAACTATGCACTTCATAAGAATGCATAATTTAAAGTAAGTACAGCTTTAGCACTTCAAAAGAATTATATTTCATCTGCAGTCTGACATGTTAAGGACTTCATAAACTTTTAAAATAAATATAAATTCACTATGGGACAAGGTTATTTCTTGAAGTAAACTTAGAAAACAATAAAAACTAATTAGAAATGAGGAATGGGAGAGTGAAAATACTAATGTGGGATAATACTTCTTAAAAGCTACACAGAGAAAGGAAACAGACCTGTTCCAACTGTGTGGCAAATGCAATGGTTACAGACAAGACAAAGTGATCTCTGCAATACTCTGCTGGTCCAATTTGATGATAGCCCTCTTCTTCATTCAAGACAGGCACAATGCTTTTAGGGTCTAGTCCAGGAAAAAGGGTGAGTACTAAGAAAGAAGAAATAAACATAAGTAACTAGTGGTCTTTATAATTACAATTATATATCAGCTTGCTGTAGCAATTTTATTTTTAAGCATTACACATGGAAATTACATGTGGGAAGAAAAATTACAAATAAAGATCTTGATGTCCGGTACCAAAACTTTGCAAAACGTAAAAAAGTCCCTAGGTACACTTTGGAACAGCTACAAAAATTCTGAAATTAACTTCTATTCACAACTGTTGAACACCATGCTAGACAGAATTCTAGTTCCTATTTTTATTCTGTTTTACAATGAGAAACATTATAGTGACTAGAAGTTTATTTCACTAGGCTAGATATATGCTGTTTCTTCACTGTGCTCATTAAAGGAAATGCAGGACAGTAGCTGCATATTACAATCTATCAGAACAAGTATGGTGTGCCATACCACAGATCTTTAGAATATTTCATTTAAAGATTTTTCATCTGAAGTCCTCAATGCATAAAACACTGCATTCTGGTTTGCTAGTTCTGTACTATAGTGCCAGTAATTGAACACATTCAGCCCTCAGGTTACACCCTCACATTAGCATTTTGTGAGCAAAAAAGGTCCATTTCAAACACTGGAAGCTTTAGACAACTTAAGCCAGTAAAGAAAAAAAGGGTATAAGAATACTGAATGGAAAAATTTCTCACTAGACTAGAACTGGGTAATACAGCTTTGTCATATCCAATCCCTGGAACACAACCTTTACAACTGCGAAAACCCAGAAGTTTGTTTTTCCCATTACATACGTATGATACTGACTAATTTGGCATGATGAAAGAAATGAAAAAGCTGGCAGACTTGCTTGTAGCAATTATTCCACAGAAAAAATGAAATGGAAAATAGTGATGAATAAAGGCAGAAAGGTCTTCTTTTATTTTTTGCCAATGTCATGAAGAATAGGAGAACTTGCAGACAAAGACCATGTAGGAAGTGCAGACTAAGGAATCATTTACTGGAGCTCTTTGCCTCCTTAACAGATTTTACAATATGGAAAGTTCCCTGTGTTTTGTTGTAAACCTGAAGGAACGTAGTAAGCTATCTTACACTGAAACTTAAATCCTGTCTTAACCAATCTTGAAATGCAGCCAAGTCAGTGAATTCTGGGCTAGAAGCCTGTAAAACACTTGGTGCCACAGACCACTCTGCTTTCACAAAATCACAGCCACAGATCATCAGCAGAGAGATGCTGGATTTAGAATTAGGGGAAGGGTACCTTCAGGGCAAGAACACAAAGTATTGTAAGGCATGCAGGAGAAAATCCACTGGTTGTACCAAAACGCTCATTTTTCAAAAGTTAAGTAGATAGGCATTTTGGGTGAGAGATCAGGGCAAGATGGAAATATGTTTTTGGTTTGGTGCTCTTTAAATCAAGTTTCTAAGACCTCGTTTTCATTTTTTTAACAATTAAAAAAAAAGAATCACATATGAAAAAGTGATCTGAAGGCACAGCACATAAAGGTACCTACTAGTATTAATATTTGAGTTCCAATAGATTTTTGACACATTTCACTTATTTATTTTGAGAAAAATGAACCAGAGAATCCAGACTTGGAATGAGTCCCAAGAGCAAGCAGATGTTACTACAAAAAAACTTAACAATAGTACATCATCTAAATACCTAAAGATTAGAAGAAGAACCCACCAAAAAAGAAGCAAGCCTACCCAACAAATGAGACATTTTACTACTTTACAGTTCCAAGCCCACACTACTAAAACTTTACCTTCTATAAAGAAGTTCTTTTTCTCTTTCTTTCACAACTTTCCAAAGCCCATAAATACAAGTTAAATACCCACGGGAGTTGACTATGAGCCCCTGATTTTAATTTTAAATACCAGTTGGTTTGCAACTTGTCCCCCTAAAAGTCACACTATTACCACAGTAAAGAATCCTTGAAAAACTTACTACCACAAGGTACATTAATCAGCTGTAAAGGATTTGCACTGGAACTGCTGTGAAACTAAAATTCTTGTAAGACTTAAGGCAACACATTTGCAACAAGTGCTATCTCATCCAGCACAGGAAGATTTTTCATTCAAAGTGAATGATGTCATGTTACTTACCCTTCCCTTCTCTAGAGGGTGCCTCCTTTGCCCTGAAATCATCAACTAGTGCTTTTGAATCTGCCTCCAATGCAACACCAATCTGTATTTCAGGTTTAAACTTAGGGTACTTGTTACTAAGCAAAGGATACCATTTAGGTGCCTACATAGTAAAAAACAAAAATAAGACCCAAAACCATTTAAAAACCACAGAAAAAAAATAGTATACTACTATTACAGAAAACTCAGTCTTAATCTAGCACTTCTACTTCATCATATACAGAAATACACTTTGGTTTTTATTTCTAAAAATTTGGTCTATTTAGCACACTATTCTACTAAAATATTCTATAGAATGGTTACTGCATAACTAGGTGAACATACTGGGTTTCTTCTATTGACTTGGACAGTGCAAAAGTTAGAGAAATATACCATAAATCTTTATTTAGAAAACCTTTAAGTCCTCAACTCCACAGTATGCAGTTGAAAATTCTCTAGAAAAGTGATGTCAAAATAGACACCAGGGTCCTCGTATGATCCATTATCAAAGTTATGTTTTGATCAAGCTTGATACAAGGGTGTTGGCTAATTAAATTTATATAAACAATTATACTGTGCTTACTCTATGCTCTATTAAGGGGCTAGAAATGATCACCTAACAATCTCCTTCCATGGAGGCCCACTGGAAAAAAAACAACTTAAGAGCTGATTTGATGGTGGAGACTCAATTCAATTGCTCCACATCTATTGCTTAGATAAAATTTTCCAGTTGATTAAATAATGAGATTGTGTAGATTAAAATGTCGCTAGTGATCCAGTTATCCAACTCAGAAGTAAGCAAGATTAGTACCAACAGTATTTTTTTATTTGCACATGTTCTCAGAGTCAAGACGTCTCTCCTCCTAAGAAAGGCAACAAAACTCCCCGTACACGCTTAGTCATGCTCCAAAATGGGACTCAAAAGTTTAATTCAAATTATATTATCTGTAATAGCATTGTTGTCAAAACAAATTTTTAAATCTTTATGCCCCATAACATACCTGTTTCTTTTCATGTGCAGCCCTTAAATCCAGTACAATATAGCCTATATTCTCTTTAGCTGAAGATACAGGATCCAGTGCAAAACACTGGAGTTTGATAGGTGTACGCTGGAGCCTGAAAAAGTAACTCAGTTGAAATATTAAATATAAAATGTATCTCTGAAAATAATTCTCAGAGATAGTTCCTAAGTTTCCAGCAAGCCATTGATATATAACTGGTTATATAACTCATTTCATTAGGTCAGAAACTGAATTTATATTGAACATATAAAAAGTCATCATTAAGTGAGGGAACAAACACGTGGTTTAATTTTTTAAGAAGAGTGTGTTGGTGTCTCGGAGTCCCAAGTGCTATTAAAAAGACATTAGCTACAAATAAATATCTCATGCACATAAAAGAACTAAGCACCGCGCCTCACACAAAACTTGAATTTCACTTGTAGGGGCATCTTAAAAGCAGCACTCGTGGAGAAGATTTTTCGGCAAAGCACCTGACTACTTCGAGGCACAGATAAAACATCTAGCACACGGCAAATACAGGCATCTTTGTCAAATAAAAACGATACAGCTTTTTTAACTTCTTTGGTAATATGGTCATAATATTACAACCTGTAAGTTGTAAGACACGTAAAACCAAATGTCAGTTATGGAAACGTTAAATTTCTCAGCTTACCTACTTGACATATTCAAGAACTATTTACAAAGGCTCTTCAGATTTGAAGTTAATTAAATTTTGTGGCACAGTGCACATAAGGAAGCTTGGCTGCAATATTTGAATTATAGCATTATTAATTTGCTCTAAGAGCTTGCAGAGTGTTTTTTAGTAGTGTAAAAATATACCCTTTAGGATTTTTAACCATCACTTGTCTTGCCACATACTACCTTTTTTTGTACATTAGGACATTTTTTCACAACGTTATGGTAGATATAAGTAAAAGAAAGCTTCTAAAAACCAATTCAGATTACAGCAACACAAACTGTATTTTACTAACTGTAAAGACAACAAAATTAAATTTTAGCTGCAAGTTAGACTTCACTTTTTAACATTACCTGTGCTGATGAAGTGCTTTTCTATCAAGTTCCCAGGCCAATTCTGTAGCAAATTCTGGCTGATCAGTATGCTCCACAGGGTCAGTAGCTAACTGTTCACCATCTAACCTGGCTTCAACTACAAGCACGTGCTTAGGTCGTTTTGGGAAACAGCGACCTGTAAAAATGTGGCATTGCATGCGTCATCACTAAAAGAGATACAAGAGCTCAGATTTATGCCATAAATCAGTTACGTGAAATTAATTTCCCATATCACCTTCCCTGCCCTGTTCTTAAAAGAAAGTGTTTGCACTATGCAGAAATACGAAAGAATGTAACATGAAACAGACTATTTGTGATGAGACAGGAAGTTAAGTAACAAAGAACAAAGTAGTAAGCAATTACAATTATTTGAGAAATCTATGATCGGTAATAGGTAAGTGAGCATGCATGAGAAAGAGAGTGAATCTTTTACTTCAAGTGAAGCTGTTATGACTGTCTGACACAAAAATAGAAAAACACGATCTTATAAAAGTAGTGGAAGGTGTTTTTCCTGCTACTTGCTGAAAAAATAAAAGTCATTACCAGATTAGGAGACTGCCTAAAACTGTATAGGATTGGTCCTGGGTTCAGGATCATCCAATATTCTGATTTGAAATGACAAAAAGAAAAAAAAATTACTTATATCACATTGTGCGGAGATGATACTACACGCGTATCAGACAACAGGATCTTATTTATAAGCTCCTCTGGAAACTACACAAATGGACAGAGAGGTAACAGGATTTACTTGAGAAAGAGAAAGCATTCAGTCAAAACAACCCAAACCCCCAATGACCTACAAAATACCCTAAAACAGAAAAAGACATTCCAACAAACAACTCTCTCTCACACACACAAATTAGACCACAGAAACTAAAACCTGCAGAAATACAAGATGAATAACTAGATATACCTTTGAGTCAACACTACCAAAAAAAAGCTTAGAGTGGATTGCTACTAAGGGGTAGAAACAACGGAATCCTACTGAAAAAAAACCCCACCCAAACAAAGCAACAAAACCTAATTCCTCAGGGAAGGTAACTACCTTTCTAATTTCTTTAAAACAATACATCGCGTAAATACCTCCAAAACTTAAGGGAGGGTAGCCAACCCTGGCCTTAAGATACGCACGTCCAAAGCTTTATTAATAAAATCGGTTTACTCAAGGCTGCTCGGCTTACCCCGCTCACGCCACCAGGGAAAACACCTCGGAGGCAGCGATCAGCCCTCATCTTCCTCTCGGGACAGACGGGACCCGCAGCAGCCGGGAGGCCGCGACCCTCCCGCCCCTCCCGGTTACCTTCCAGCACGGAGNTCCTGGGCCCTGGCACCGCCCCGGCACGGGCCCGTGGCCAGAGAGCCGGCTGTTGTGCTCTAGCACGGAATGTCCGGCAGGGACGTGGAACTGTAGTGGAAAAACCTCACAAATAAAAGTATAAAAGGTTTTTCACAAGCACTTTGCATTGCCACTGGAGGAATGCCAGCTGCTTCAAAGACGTGCCTTCTATCAAAGCGGCAAAGTTTCTTTACTTTTTTTGTTTTTTCCCCGCTGTGATGAGCGTCAGAGCAGAAGAATTTAAATGCAGTTGTAGTGAAATGCAGCTTTGTCCTCCTTAGCTAATTTCTTATTATCTTCCATACGAAGTAACAATCAGTAAAGCAGCAATATCACAAAATAGTGTGAATTTGGCATCCCGAGTTAAACACATATGTCTTCACTGTGAGGCAACCGCCCCACTATTTTTTTAGTAGGTCGCTGTCCTGGTTTAGGGCAAGTTTGGGAGAAAACTTCCCAAGGGCCCCCCCAGGAAGCAAACCTAAGCGGCCCCTCCCCCAGCTGGTTCGGGAAGAAATTT